>VZQC01000913.1:509952-527065 GCA_009823505.1 Rhizomys pruinosus
TATATATGAAAGAAGGATAATCAGAGCTGGAGAGATGGCTCAGCAGTTAAAAGCACTGGCTGTTCTTGCAGAAGACCCGGATTCAAATCCCAGCATCCACATGGCAGCTAACAACTGTCTATAACTCCAGTTCCAGGAGATCTAATGCCTTCTTCTGTCCTCTGCAGGCACTGCATGACACAAATGCACGTACATACATGTAAGCATAACACTTATATACATAAAATATATTTAAAAATGATAATCAAAGAAGAGGACAAGAAATTAAGGAGTGGGGGGTAGGAGTTGGTGGGGACAAGGAGGAAAAGAAATAACAATATAAAAAAATATAACCTGAGCCGAGTGTGGTGGCACACACGTTTAATCCTAATATGAGGAAGGCAGAGGTAGGCAGATTGCCGTAAAATTGAAGCCAGCAAAGGCTACATAGTGAGACCTGGTCTCAAAAAGTAAAAATTAAAAATTAAAATCTCACCAAGCATGAGGGCACATGTCTTTAATCTCAGCATTATGGAGGCAGAAGTAGGTGGATCTTTGTGCATTCAAGGCCAGCCCGGTCTACATAAGTGAGTTCCAGGTCAGTCAGGGCTACCTAGCCAGGAGTACATAGTAGGACCATATCTCAAAAATTAGATAGATTAGGGGCTGGAGAGATAGCCTAGCAGTTAAGAGCACCCACTGCTCTTGCAGAGGTCCCAGGTTCGATCCCCGCACCCACATGGCGGCTAAGAGCCGTCTGTAACTCCAGTTCCAGGAGAACTCCAGTTCCAGGGGAATCCGAGACCCTCTTCTGACCTCCGCGACATTGCACAACACGGGTGCACAGACCTACATGCAGACAGTACATTCATACACATACAAAAATAAATAAAATTTAAAAAATTAGATAGATTAGATAGGTAGATAGATGATAGACAGACAGACAGACAGATACATCCATACATACATCCATACATACATACATGCATACATAGATGATAGAAAGAAGCTCAACTCGGCATGGTGGTATATGTCTATGGTCCCAGTACTCAGGAAGTGGAGGCGGGAGAATGGAAGTTCAAGATCATTCTCAGCTATAGAGAACTTGAGGCTAGCCTGGGTTATGTTAGACTTTGTCTCAAAAAAGCATAACAATGATATAATAATAATAATAGTTGTAATGATGATCTCTCCTTAAAGTCTTACTTTTTAAAAAAAAGTCAGGTTCTCACTATGTAGCCTTAGCTGGCCTTGAACTCACAGAAATACATCTTTCTCAGCCTCCCAAGTGCTGGGGTTAAAGTCGTGGGTGACCAGGCCAAACATTCCTTAAATTTTAAGATAGAAATTCAATTTAATTAAGGTAGTTGAAAAGGTAATTTAGAAAAAGAAACTTCATGAATGAAACTATGAAGCAGGAAATAGAGGCAGAGGCTAGAGCAGGAGGCAGCCTAGAGAGGACTGAGCCTCCTGTCATAATCCATGCAAGAGTCCCTAAGGCCAAAATACGTCTTCTGACATGTGCAGGCCCTGTGTGGGCAACAGGGAGCCAGGCTGGCTTCCAGCAGAGAAGGCTGCTGTGAACTGTGCTTTAGGAAGACTCCTCCAGAACAGTGTAAGTACTGGCTGGGATGCTGGGGCAGGATGTAGAGAAGAAAGGGGAGAGCCTTCTTCAGTGGTCCAGGAGCAATATAATGAGAATGTGAATGCTGGGCATGGTGGTATACACCTTTAATCTAGCACTCTGTGAGATCAAGGCCAGCCTGGTCTACACAGTGAGTTCCTGGTGGCCTGGGCCCTGTCCAAAAAAAAAAAAAGAGGATGTGAACAAAGCACTGTGAGAATGGGGGAGAGATGAAATATGATGCATGGTAGCAGGAAATCTCTAGAAGGGTCAGAAAACGGCTATGAGGACACCTGAGAGACAGAATGATGATAAACGTGGCCAGGAGGATGAACATCATGTGATTGCCTGCTCTGGGTGCAAGATGGAGGGGTCTTCCCTCTCTCAACATTCTGCAAACAAAGAAAGCACAAGTTACGAAGCAAAGACTCTTACTTAGCCAGGGAAGAAATCATTCGATTTGGACTGGTCATGGCAGTCAGTTCCTCACTAGTTAACCAGAGCCAGCAGCATATTTAATAAGTATCGTTTCACTGCAATAAAAAATAAATGAGAGGCCAAGCATGTCTTTAATACCAGCACTTGGGAGGCAGAGGCAGGTGGATCTCTGTGAGTTTAAAGCCAGTCTGGTTCACATAGCCTGCTCCTGACCAAGCAGGGTGACACAGTAAGACACTATCTCAAAAATAAAAATAGGCCAGGCTTGGTGGTGCATGCCTTTAATCCCAGTACTCAGGAAGCAGAGGCAGGCAGATCTTTGTGAGTTCAAGGCTACCCTGGTCTACAGAACGAGCTCCAGGCCAGGTGGGACTAAAGGGAGACCCTGTCTCAAAAATACCAAAAATAAATGAATGAATGAATGAATGAATAAATAAATAAATAAATAAATAAATAGAGGTGGGCACTGTGGCACAAACCTGTGACCTCAGCTTTCAGGAGGTTGAAACAGGAGCATCAATAGTTCAGTAACTGGCCTGTCTGGGGTACATAGCAAGACCTTGTCTTCAAGAAAGCGATTTAAAAAATGATAGCTTCTGGGGCTGGAGAGATGGCCTAGCGGTTAAGAGCACTGACTGCTCTTGCAGAGGACCCGGGTTCCATCCCCAGCACCCACATGGAGGCTGAGAACCATCTTTAACTCCAGTTCCAGGGGAATCCTACGCCCTCTTCTGACTTCCGCAGCATTGCACAACACAGGTGCACAAACCTACATGCAGATAGTACATTCATACACATACAAGAATAAATAAAAATTTTTTTAAAATGATAGCTTCTCTCGTCCTGTACAAAAGTTAACTCCAGATGGATCAAAGACCTCAACGTGAAACCCCAAACTCTGAAGGCAATAGAAGAAAAAGTTGGCAGCAGACTATAAGACATAGGCTTAGGAAAAGACTTCCTAAATTAGACAGCAGCTGCTCAAGAAATAAGATTGACAATTGACAAACGGAACCTCATTAAACTCAAAAGCTTCTGTACATCAAAAGAAACAATCAAGGAAGTGAAGAGAAAACCCACAGAGTGGGAGGAAACCCTCACTGCAGATACATCTGACAAAGCATTGATTTCCAGAATATATAAACTACTCAAAAAACAAAGAAAAAAGAAAACAAACGACCCGCTCAATAGATGGAGCAAAGAACTGAACAGAGACTTCACAAGCGAGGAATTAGAGATGTCTGAGAAACACCTCAAGAACTGCTCAACATCACTAATCATTAAGGAAATGCAAATCAAAACCACTTTAAGATATCATCTTACTCCAGTAAGACTGGCTAGGATCAAGAAAACAAATGATACCAAGTGCTGGAGAGGTTGTGGGGAAAGGGGAACACTCATCCACTGCTGGTGGGAATGTAAACTCGTACAGCCACTATGGAAAGCAGTGTGGAGAACCCTTGGAAGACTTGGAATGAACTTGCCACCCGACCCAGCCATACCACTCCTGGGCATGTACCCTCAAGACTTACGCCACCACAGAGATACATGCACGGCCATGTTTATTTCAGCTCTCTTCACAATAGCAAAGAGCTGGAACCAACCTAAATGCCCCTCAACTGACGAGTGGATAGAGAAAATGTGGTACATCTACACAATGGAGTTCTATGCAGCAGTAAAGAAAGACGACATCACGAGCTTTGCAGGAAAATGGCTGGAGCTAGAGGACATCATGCTGAGTGAAGTAACACAGTCCCAGAAAAACAAACGANCTGATGAGTGGATAGAGAAAATGTGGTACATCTACACAATGGAGTTCTATGCAACGGTAAAGAAAGATGACATCATGAACTTTGCAGGTAAATGGATGGAGCTAGAGGATATCATGCTGAGTGAAGTAACACAGTCCCAGAAAAACAAGTGATGAATGGTATCCCTCATCTGTGGATGCTAGCACCAATTACCTAATTGTATGGCAAACTGAGCAATGTTAATGTGATCTGGAAACAACTGTGCTCTTATATTGTAGAATCCCTTAAAAAATAAACAAATAAAAAAAATGATAGCTTATACTTAAAGTAATAGTTGTGTGACGCCTTGGCCTAAGCACTAAATTCCAATGACCTGGGAGCAAGTATATACCCATTTAAAGTGTAGAACTGAGATACAGACAGAATGAAGGTTGCTCCAGATCACAGCAGGAACAAGATCAAACCGGACAGTGATTCCCTTGTCCAGGCCCTACTTCTGATCTGCTGCACATTACCCTGGACCTGTTAATGAGTTCTCAGCTCATCTGTGAGCAAAGTGTCTCTTGTCACCTTTAAGAGGGAGTCACTTATGTCCTTGGCTGAGAGAAGAATATAACTGTGAAGGTGACTATCTATAGTATTACTAGCTGGTGCCAGTCATTAAATATGATTGAGCAGAGAGCCAGGTCAGATTCTCTGTGTACACTGTGACCAAGATCATTGTAGAATACAGAATAGCTGCTGTGAGAAAGAAATCAGTACCCATATACATGCCTACATGTGATTGTGTGCTTGGGAAATGTAATTGATAATAACTAGTATAGATGAAGTATGGTCTAAAATCCACAGATACCAAAATTCCTGAAAAAATAGTCACCAGCTAGTTATCTGAAAATACATCCATGGAAGACAGGCTGGGAGAAGCTGGTGCAGGTCTGGTAGAGATCAAACAAAACCCAAGCATATTCAATCTACAGACACGCTGGACTTGAATGTCTTCTGTGAGGACAAGAGTCCTGGCACCCTCACAAAACCAAAGTCTTGCATGTAAACAAACAAAGAGCCTGGATTTTTTTTTTTTTTCAGAAAAGCCTCCGCAGTGATGTTGCAGGCATTGCCTGTCCTCCCTTCATCGCCTCCAAGCTGAGATTCGACCACCCATACATTTAGGCAACAGATGGTGACTATCTGAATGTGTGTACATAGTTGGAATCAACAAATGTTCAAGTCTGCATATGACATCCATTTGAAATCTGTACCAACTCTCTAAGATATTGGAATGAGTCCTTATGTGACAACGTGTGGCTCTCATTTTTTCTTTCCTGTCTCAGGCTTTCTGCCACAGACTAAAGTAACAAGCAAGACACAGGATCTGTCCTTGGGACACCTAGCATCTAGTCAGAGACCCACAAGGGAATATCAGCTGATTAGACCCCCCAGGGGATAGGTCCAGGACACTGAGTGTACAGGAGGCCACCAAGCCACAAGTCAGGGAACCCGGAGAAGGGCATAAAAATGAGACCAGATAGATGCCCATTGGAAAGACTGCTAGGAAATTCTATTGTTGTGTGTGTTCACTTTTGTTTGTTTAACTATTAACATTGTGTTGCTTCTTTAAGCAACCACATTTCAAGCAAAATTCTACCCAGGTAGGGTTAGGAGTGTATTTCAATGGTGGAGAATTTAGTATGAGCAAAACCTTGGGTTTAAATCCCAGCACACACACACACACACACACACACACACACACACACACACACACACACAGAATTGCACCCACTTTGAGATGATGGAGTCAGTATGCAAAGGAGTCACAAGATCAGGCACTGGCATGTTCAAATATACTGGAAAGCTTACCAAAACATCCCTCAGGAAAGAGAATTATCTCTTGTAAAAATCCTTATGGAGTTGGGACACACACACACACACACACACACACACACTCACACACACACACAACACACGCACACACGCACACGCCCTAAACTGCTGAGAGATATTCTCAAAAAAGCTGAACTGCCAAGAAGAACCTGAGACCAGTCAGACCACCTGGAAGAAGCAGAGAGCAGCTGGGCTGCCTGGAAGAGGCTCCACCAACTGAGCTTCCCGGAAGGACACCCTCCAAAACGCTTTGAGAGGCCTGCAGGCTGTGCAGTGAGCCTCAGGCTTCCTGCTTTCATGAGCTGTCACTCATGCTGGGGCGGGCTTTGCTGATGCAGCTGTCCATGAGTCATTTCTGCTCCTTTAAGTAACCTCCCCTCAAAAACTCATTGGTTCACCAAAATGGACTTCAGTGATATCCTTACTTTGATGTCATTGGTTCCCTATCTGTAGTGAGTAGACATTTGTCATACAACAGCCACCAAGCAGGCGGATCTGAATTTGACCCCAGACCCACGTGGCAGGGACATAACCAACTCCTACAACTTTAAATCTGACTTCCATATGTGTACCCTGGTGCATGCCTACATGCATGAATGCACACATACTAAGTGTAAAAGAATATTTAAGTTCTTATAAAATCTGTATTTTGAGGTGCTCTATCACTATAGTAACAAACTACGTGGTAGACATTGTGTTGATCTCAGACCCCTCTCTTGGTGCTACTTAGGTACTTGCAGAAAACATCTGATGGTATCAACAAAAGTGAAAACGAGATAAAACTAGCACAAGTGTAATCATTGCTGCTAGGACCTCAGAATAGGAAAGACAGGGCATCGTACACAATAGCTAAAGAAAGCAAAATATCTGTCTTAGGTATTTTTCCATGTTTGAAGTTAATCAATGTTTCTATAATTATATAGATAGAAAGTGTCTCTATCACCAGTATTTTGTACAAGATGAAAAATTATTTAAAAATTAAAACATTTTGGGGCTGGAGAGATGGCCTAGCGGTTAAGAGCGCCGACCGCTCTTGCAGAGGACCTGGGTTCGATCCCCAGCACCCACATGGTGGCCGAGAACCGTCTGAAACTCCAATTCCAGGAGAACACTAGTTCTAGGGGAATCCGACACCCTCTTCTGACCTCCGCTGCATTGCACGACACGGGTGCACAAACTTGCATGCAGACAGTACATTCATACACATACAGAAATAAATAAAAATTAATAAAAAAAAAATAAAAAAAATTAAAACATTTTATATGAAATGCACTAGTTATAGGAAGTATGAAAATTAGTATTTGTGAGTTTAGGATATAATTTTATTATACAAGGAAACAAGAAATGTTTTTCTTTCCCTCTCTTTCTCTTTGTGCCCCCCTCCCCTCCCTCCATCCTTCCTTCCTTCCTTCTCTTGCCCTTCCTCCCTCAGGCCATCTTTCTTATTGAAACTATGTGGTCTCAGTGAGCCTCTAACCCCTGGTGAACCTCTTTCCAAGTCCTGGGAATACAGGCATATACCACCATGCCCCACAAGAAGTACTTGATATTTGACAATTTAAACTTGAATGGAACTATTTATGCAGACTGTTTAAAAATCTTTGGATAATTTAAAAACTCACTTTAGCATTGACAAAGACAGTAATGCTGAGAATATCTCTATGAATTCAATGTTGATAATGTCTCTGATGAATTTGAATAAAACTGTCTGATGACAGGTGTAAGTAAAGATCAATAATGAAGGCTCAGGATGTACCTCAGTATTAGAGTGCCTGTCCTAGTTACTTTTTGTTGCTGTGATAAAACATTGGTCAAAAGCAAGCTTCAGAGGAACAAGTTCATCCCTGTGAGAAGTCAGGGCAGGAACTCAGAGCAGGAGCTGAAGCACAGACTATGGAAGAATGCTGCTTACTGCCTTGCTCCCAGGGCCTGTGCCTAACCTGCTTTGTTATACAATGCAGGGCTACCTACCCAGAGGTGGCACCATCCACAAGCTGGCTTTACTCTTCCACATCACTCAACATCAAGAAAATGCCTCACAGACACACCCGCAGGCCAATGGGATAGAAACAATTCCCTAAACCAGCATCAATTGTCCCAGTAAAGCAAAAGTTGTTTGTTGGTTTCTTTGTTTTAAGACAAGGTCTATAGCCTCATTTGGCCTAGAATAAGTGCAAGTTGACAACTAAAGCCATCCAGCACAATTGACCCCTCATCAACTTGATGCACAAATACACTATTAAACCATAATCTTTCCATTTCTTGTCCTCAAGATATGTTAATATTACTTCACAATAAACAGTACTAAAAGTTCCCTGAAGTCTTTAATTTCAAACTCTTTAAAAGTTCAAAGTCCTCACAAAGTCTCTTAACTCTGGGCCCCTGTAAAATCCAAAATAAATTAACTGTTGTCTTATTTTAAAAGGAAAGAACTGGACACACTAAAGTAAAACAAAACAAAACAAAAAAAGTAGCTCAATGTTGAATATCTGGGATTCACTCATGATCTCTGGGCTCCAAAGGACTTGGGCAGTGTCCCTTCTCTGGCTCCAGCCTCCACAACACACACTGCTTGTCTCTTAGGCTCAGACCCGCTCCACTCCACACCTGCTGCTGCCCTTGGTGGTTGTCCTATGGTCCATCGCAACTTTTACCAATGGCCCGCACACAGTGCCAAGCCTCAACTACTCTCCATGACCCCTTCAATCCTGGGGGTCTTCACAAAAAGTGAGGCTGAACTTAAACCAGTGGCCTTTCGTGGCCTCTCCCAGTGACAGGCCTCAGTTGTTCTCTGTGACCCCTCCACACCTTCAAAACCAGTATCTTGTAGGAGACTCTTACATACTACCAAGTTCTGCTTTCAACTTGAGATGGAGCCTCAGGCCCCTCTGGACCATTAGTGCTGACACTGATGAAATATTTACAGAAAATTTTGTACAATGATGCGGCTCTCTTGTTACAACTGATTTTTCAGTCCCAGCTAACCAGCATCAATTGTCCCAGTAAAGCAAAAGTTGTTTGTTTGTTGGTTTGTTTGTTTTAAGACAAGGTCTATAGCCCCATTTGGCCTAGAACTTGCTATGGAGACAAAATTGGTGTCAATCTCACAGAGATCCACCTGGCTCTGCCTCCCGAGTGCTAGAATTAAAGGCATGTGTCACCATGCTTTGTCTGCTGGTCTCTGCGTAATCAGCCAATTCTTCAGCCCCAGCTGACCAGAAACCACAGATTCTCAATTCAAAGTATCACACAAACAACCCCAATAGTCTTTGCTTCCCTTGAAAATTCAGAAGCTGGCTTGACATCCATCATCTACACCTCTTTCAGCAACATCTCTCAAATTCCTAAAGAACAACTCACTGAACTCCAAACACTTTTCTAGCCCAAAGCTCAAAAACTTCACAATCCTTTGAGGGACATATGATCAGGTCCATCACAGCAATATCCTACTCTCTGGTATTCTAGTTAGCTTTCAATTGCTTTGATAAAATGCACTCACTGTCTGGAGGAAACGGTTTATTTCGGCTTACAGTACAGTCTTTTCATGGGGGAAGCCCAGGAGATCTCAAGCAGGAACCAGGAAGCAGAGGCCATGGAGGAACTCTACTTCGACTTCCTCCTCTACCCTGGTTTAGCCAGCTTTCTTTTTTTTTTAATTTAATGTTATTTATTTTTACTTTATGTATATGAGTGTTGTTTGTGCCTGCATGTAAGTACACCCATGTCATGCAGTGCTCACAGAGGACAGAAGAGGGTGTCAGATCCCCTGAAACTGGCATTACAGATGGTTGTTAGATGCCATGTGGGTGCTGGGTTTTGAACCTGGGTATTCTGCAAGAGCAGCCAGTGGTCCTTTGGGGGGGGTGGTTATTGAGGGTCTCTTTCTTCTTTCTTAATTTTTTTATTAAGCATAGAACTCCATTGTGTAAAGGTACCACATCTTCATTGTCCACTGTCAATTGAGGGACACTTGGGTTGCTTCCAGCTCTTCGCTACTGTGAAAAGAGCGGCAATAAACATGGTTGTGCACGCATATCTGCTATAGGAAGAATACTTTGGGTATACACCCAGGAGTGGTATAAGTGGGTCAAATGGTAGGTTCATTTTGAGTCTTTTAAGAGTTCTCCACACTGCTTTCCATGGAGGTTGCATGAGTTTGCATTCCCACCAGCAGTGGATGAGTGTTCTCCTTTCCCCACGACCTCTCCGGCATTTGCTATCATTTGTTTTCTTGATCATAGCCAGTCTTACTGGGGTAAGATGAAATCTTAAAATGGTTTTAATTGGCATTTCCTTTTTTTAATTTTTTTTTTTTTTTTTTTTTTTGTCTTTTTGAGACAGGGTCTGCCCTGTAGCCCCAGCTGTCCGAACTCACTTTGTAGACCAGGCTGGCCTTGAATCACAAGATCTGGCCTGCCTGCTGCCCTCCCAAAGTGCTAGGATTAAAGCATGCGCCACCACTCCGGCTTGCATTTCCTTAAATTACTAACCAAGTTGAACAATTTTTTTTAAAAGATGTTTTCTTAGCCCGTTTATTCTATTGAAGAAGTTTCTGCTTCATAGATCTTTAGCCCACATCTTTTAATTGGTCATTTGTTTTCCTTGTTCTTTTACTTTTTTGAGTAATTTATATACTCTGGACATGTTATCTATGTCAGATATTTCACCAGTGAGGATTTCTCCCCCCACTCCTATTTCCTTTTTTTATTTTTTTTACTTTTTTTTATTTTATTTTTTAAGTGTATGAATGTATTGTCTGCATGTAGGTCTGTGCACCTGTGTTGTGCAATGCTGCAGAGGTCAGAAGAGGGCGTCAGATTCCCCAGGGACTGGAGTCAAAGACAGTTCTCAGCCACCATGTAGGTGCTGGGGATCGAACCCTGGTCCTCTGCAAGAGCAGTTGGTGCTCTTAACCACTAGGCCATCTCTCCAGCCCATGGTTTTCTTGTCACTTCTGTGATTGTTTCTTTTGCTGTACAGAAGCTTTCTAGTTTAATGAGGTCCCACTTGTTGATTGTTGACCTTATTTCCTTCGAAACTGCTGTCTGGTTTAGAAAGTCTTTTCCTGGCTGGGCTGGTGGCACATGCCTTTAATCCTAGCACTCAGGAGGCAGAGGCAGGCGGATCTCTGTGAGTTCAAGGCCAGCCTGGTCTACAGAGCGAGCTCCAGGCCAGCTGGGACTAAAGGGAGACCCTGTCTCAAAAAGGAAAAGCAAACAAACAAAAAACCTTGATTTAGTATATATAATCAATTCATTTGTTTTCCTTGGCCATTCCTGAGGAATATCAACTAGATATACAAAACTAGCTAAATAACAAATCAGAGAATTTTTAAAATATTACATCACTTTGGATCGCTTAACTTTGAGGTAAATAGCCCCAACACCCATATACTTAAATTATATAACACAGAACAAATCTGGACACTCAAATCCACAGTAGTTCCTCATTTGCCTATAAACTCTAAAGTCCAACAACCTTAACATTCGCTTCCTTCCACAGTTTGTGAAACAGCTTAGCATGCTTGCAAGTTTATCTCTTAGTCTCACCTTCATACATTCAACACTCAGATAACAAACCCATCCACCCAGTGTTTCAGTATGGCCCTGGATGTGGGCTTCTGTTCGTTGGCTCATGGCATTCTCCATCCCTAGAATGGCTTTCCCTCCCCTTCCCCACCAACTGTCTGCGCACACCCCATCTCAAACCCGCTTCGCTGTGGTTTCATATCTCAAGGAGAAGCATGCCTCTCTTTCATAATTCTAACTCTGAAATGCCAGTGGTATACCACTGGAAGCCACTGTGGGAATTGGGGAGGTGGGTTCTCTTCAGGGGGAGTCTTCGAACACCAGTGAATGGATGCTTAGATAATACCAGAATAGTACAGCTAACTGTAACTCAAAAGTTGCTATGTGCCAGGTGGTCATCTAATCATTTTACATAAAGCATTTAATTTGATCTCCATAAGAGCTCCAGGAAGTAGGTATAGTATCAGAGTCACTGATGAGGGAGCTATGGCCCAGGTGATGTAACTCTCCCAAGGTAGCTCAGTCACAAACGCAGAGCTGAGAAGCTATGGTCATGGGCATTATGCTTTCCTCCCTAAGGAAGACTGGTAGAGACATGAGCAGCTGTGAGCAGCTGGTAAGCAGAATGTGGAGGCAGACATGTTTAGTTGGTGGAGCACGGAGGCAGCTTAGGTAGAGAGGGAACCATGTAAGAACATGGAAGGGGGGAATACTCCAAGGTTTCCTCCCACCCTGGACCAGTGTCCTAAGAAATACATCTTGGCCAAATACAGTAGGAGGTTCATTCATTTAAGAAGGGACTACGTCTCTTCTTGGGGCTGGAGAGATGGCCTAGCAGTTAAGAGCGCCGACCGCTCTTGCAGAGGACCCGGGTTCGATCCCCAGCACCCACATGGCGGCCGAGAACTGTCTGAAACTCCAATTCCAGTAGCACTCCAGTTCCAGGGGAATCTGGCACCCTCTTCTGACCTCCGCGGCATTGCACGACATGGGTGCACAGGCTTGCATGCAGACAGTACATTTATACACATACAAAAATAAATAAAATAAAATAAAAATTTAAAAAAAGAAGGGACTGCGTCTCTTCTTAAATAATAATAACGAACATGTCACATCTTCACTATTAGGCAAGTACACTTTGAAGAATGTCCAGTTCACTTACTGCGGTGTCTGAACTAGACTTTGCACATAATCGATAAAACTCTATTAAACAAATGTCCACAAACCATTAGTCCTCTAATAAAGCAGACACATGTCAAAGATACTTAAGGAAACGTTTATCCAGCTTTCTAAAATTAATTCTCCATTTTCATCTCTTTGTATTTGTTTTCAAGTTGCCCGTCTCTCACAACTCGTAGATAAAAAATGTAAGGAAAGAGACTTCATTGTTGTTTCACTATAGTATTTCTGGCACCTTAGAGCAATGCATAGAACATAGATATAACTAGAATAGATATGCATAAAGTATATACTTGAAAAAGAGTCTGCTTTGATGTTACTGTTCATCAGGGCTTTGTGGGCAGTCTTCCTTCATACCAGTCCAGCATGAGTTATAAACTGTTTTATTATCTCCATGTCTTGAAGCACTCATGCTTAGGAACACAAATTTTAAAAAGGGTTTTGCTGGACATTTCTGGAGGCTGGAGGGGGATTGAAGAGGAGACCTCACATTAAGCACAGCTGTTCCTTCCTCCCTAAATCTCTACTGGGCCTCTGGCCTCAGCAATCCGCCTTACCTATCAGCTGGCCAGCCCTCCACCCCGTCAAACTGTAACCTTCCTGCACCACAGGTCACAATCCCACACTCCTCCGCCCTTTCTCTTGTGGATCTACATCCCTCTTGTTATTCTGCAGAGCAGTACAGAGTCTCCAGTTTGCTTCCTCTGACTTTCCCTCCTTTAAAAAATATTTTATTTATTATTTTTACCTTATGTGTATGAGTGTATTGTCTGCATGTATCTAAGGGCACGCATGTCATACCATGCCTGCAGAGGTCAGAAGATGTCATCAGATTCCCCTGGAACTGGAGTTACAAATGGTCGTTAGCCTCCATGTAGGTGCTGGGAACCGAACCTAGGTCCTCTGCAAGAGCAGCCAGTGCTCCGAGCCACTGAACCAACTCTCCAGCTCATACCTGCCATCCTTAAAGAGCAAAGGATATACTTCTTTAAAAAATATTTTATTTGTTATTTGTTATTTTTTATGTGTATGAGTATATTGCCTGCATGTACATAAGTGCACCTGTGTCATTCAATGCCACAGAGGTCAGAAGAGGGCGTCAGATCCCGTGAAACTGGAGTTATAGATGGTTGTCAGCTCCATGTGGGTACTCAGAAGCAAACCCAGGTCCTTTGCATCCAGTACTCTTAACCAGTGAGCCATCTCTCCAACCCCTCAAAAGACATCTTCCTGATAGACATTCCTGCCTCTTTAGAAGGAAGCATGGATGGGAATTTAAAGTAAAATTTTCTCTCTTATGGATATCTTTCATTTTCTTGTCACACAAAGAGACCTGAATTTGAATCCATGTTTTCACCATTTGTAAAATGGCATGATCTCTGTCAAATTACATAATTACTCATTGTCAGGGTCTCTTCTTCTTATAACATGGAGCTATTCTGGGGATTAAATAGAACAGAACGGGCAAAGCATCAAAGCATCCAGTGTAGAGTAATCGTTAAGGAAGACATTGGTTTTCTCTTTGTCCTTCAAGTAAATTCTTCACAGTCTAAAAGGAACAGTGAATCAAGAAAACTTGAGGTTCCACAGAATAGTGCAATAGAAACACATCACTGTTGAGAACATTGTAGTGTCCCAGGGCTTCCTTACAGTGTCAGCCGCCCCAGGCAGTTCTGCGGACAGCAGTAGCGAGGGGATGGGGTATGCTGCTGTTTGACTCAGAAGTTTCTGAGTGAACTGCATGCCCATCACTGTTAAAGGTTACTAAAAAACAGTAAAAATGCATAGATTTAGAGAAAGGGGGCTGGTGGTACATGACTGGAATTCTAGCTCTTCAAAGGCAGAGGCAGGAAGGTGGAGAGTTCAAGGTAGCCTGGTTACTAGGAAGTTCTAGTCCAGCCTAGGCAAAAAAGAAGGGGAAGGGAAGGAAACTAAAAAGAAGAAATATCCATGACATCAGTGAGCCTTAGAAACAGACACATCTCAATGACCAGAAGGAATATGGCTTATTGTTCACAATAAGGAAATGTCACAAGCCAAGGTCACGATCACACCCTAATCCTGTCACCACCCCTCAGCCCTCAGTTTCCTTATTATGAACAGCAGGGCCTCTGAAGATATCTCACTCAGCCTCCACCCCATTTATCAATGGTGAGTAGATACATGCCATCACCACACCCTATTATTCCCAGCCTGCTACAGCATAATTGCCTCAAAAATACTGATCAACTGATTCTAATGGTAGCTATATAAGCTATACTTAAAACCCTAATTGAAGATTCTCAGCTGCTATATAAAAGGTAGTGATTCCAGTGAGCACTTAAATATTCAAAAATAGGATCTACAAGATGGCTTAGTGGGTGAAGGTACCTGCTGCCGAGCCTGATGACCTGAGTTGCAACCCCAAGACCCATGTGGAAGGAGAAGAATGGACTCCTACAAGTTGTCCTCTGACCTCCACATGCAAACTGGGTGGCACTTAAGGGCACATAAACACAATAAATAAAGAATAAATGAATGTAATAAAAAAGTTAAATACATAGAATAACTCAGGTTAGGACTGCCTATCCAGAGAAGCAAAGTCATTACGTCATAAGGGCAGCACGTGTGTTCAACAGAAGAAAAACTGTTCTCCCAGGCAAGAATTAACCCTCTAACTAATGATGTGAGGGCAAAATTTAACCCTGTGACACTTCAGACATTTGAAACATTTTGAAGGTCAGTTTAGGTCAGTGCACAGTTTTTTTTTTTTTAACCTTTTATAAAGTCAGTTTTGAAAAATCACCTTGGTACTTCTGATAGCTCTTAAACCTGAAGTCATTGGTGTGTGACTTTGAGTGTTAGGTTGAACTGATGCCTAAGAATTGGTAAAAATCTGACCCAGAAAGCTTGAGGGAAGGAAATAGCAGGGAACAGACCTGAAGAGTTCCCTCCCAGGAGGGGAACCTCAAAGCACCTGGCGGAGCAACCCCACTCCAGCACTCGGGCTCCGCCCCTGCTGCTTTCTTTTCTTGTTCAAGTCCCAGTGCCTCCTTGCACACTCATAATCACTCTTCAGGGACGACCTTGCTCCCTATTTTGCTAAGAGAACAGAAGCTCTCAGGAGAAAACTCCTGCACCCTCCACCACTCCCTCCACCACATCCGTGCACCCAGCTGCACATGACCCTACTGTCTCTGCTTCTGTTCTATTGGCTGGACACATGGTCAGTACTGGTGGGCAGGGCCAACTCACACTCATCCCCTATGCTTTGATGCAACTCCTTTCACCTACTCAAGAGTGTTATTCCAAGATCTCCCCAATCTCTGTTATTGGATTTTTCCATATCTGTTGACTGGCTCCTGTCAGCATCCAAACTTGTCAGTTCTCCCATCTTGAAAAAGAATAAATGAACAAACAAACAAAAAGGCTCTGTCTCCCCCCTCAGCCCTGCCCTGCCTCGCTGGTCTCTCTGCTCCTCTTTGGAGCAGTACTTCTCCACAGAGTGCTGAGTATGGTTCTCCACTTCCGCTACTCTTGCCCTCTTGCTGTCCTGCCAGCCCAGCTTCTGCCCCCACTGCTCTAGCAGATCTGCTTTCCAAAGATATTGATGGCTCCACTTTGAGATTCCAGTGGCCAGTTCCCTGTGCTCACCTTAGCTGATGGCTCAGCCATCTGAGGTAGCTCCTTGTGCTCACCTTAGCTGATGGCTCAGCCATCTGAGGTAGCTCCATGTGCTCACCTTAGCTGATGGCTCAGCCATCTGAGGTAGTTGATCTCCTCCATGTACTCACTTCCCTTAGCTTCCAGAACACCACAGTCTCCTGATTTTTCTCTGCCTCGGGCGCTGTTGTTTCACAGTCATCTTTGCTGTCCCTTCCCTACATCCCCACATGCCCTCGGAGTTCATCCTTGACCCCTTTCTCATCTGAACTCATTCACTTGGCACCCTCAGCCAGTCTCATTCATGGCTTTACATGCCAAGAATTTGCTGATGCCCCCGCCTCCCTTTTTTGTCTCAAGTTCCTAAATGCTTAATGTTGCCTCCCAAATGTCTTAACCATCCTCTCAGAAACAGCCTGTCCAAGACTGAACTCAGCGTATATTAGTAAACAGGAATTCCATTCTTCTAAGGGCTCAGACCAAAACCTTTGGCCCATTTTTAAGTTACTTTGTTCTTCAAATTCACAAATTGTATTGGTCTTCTTAGAAAATATATCTAGAACTTTATCACTTCTCCCCACCACCACCAGAGTTGTCCAAAATACGAACATTTCTGCTCTAGACTTCATGTTGTCACTTTTCTATTGAATGTGAGTTTTATTAGTGAACACAATTAGTGGGGTATGAGATTCCGTGCGACAGAAGCCCTCATAAGTAAGGGATCCTCCACTTGTCTAGGAGAGCACAGCAGGGGACATATTTGACCCTTCAGTCATCACAGACCATATCAGCTACCTTGTCTTCAAATTCATCTGCATTAAACTTGGCCAAGCCCCACTTCTTTGAGATGTGGATCATTTGGCAGCCAGGGAACTCAACCTTGGAACATTCCTTTTTTTCTTTTTCTCGTTTTTTCTTTCTTTTTTTTTTTTTTTTGGTCTTTTTGAGACAGGGTCTCCCTGTAGCTCCGGCTGTCCTGGAACTCGTTTTGTAGACCAGGCCGGCCTTGAACTCACAAAGATCCACCTGCCTCTGCCTCCCAAGTGCTAGGATTAAAGGCGTGCGCCACCACGCCCGGCTCTTTTTTTTTT
>VZQC01000913.1:528685-542874 GCA_009823505.1 Rhizomys pruinosus
AGCAGATCTCTGTGAGTCCAAGGCCAGTCTGGTCTACAGAATGACTTCCAGGCCTGCTGGGGCTATAGGTAGACCCCATCTTAAAAAAAAAAATCATATAATCTCTAGTGCTTCAGAAATCAACTCACCTCAAATGGAAGATAAATCCACTCTCAGGCTTGCCCATACCTTCTTGGCTTTAATTATATCAAAATTATATAATCTCATGCCAGGGAGATGGCTCAGTGGGTAATAGTGCTTGCCAAGCAAGCCTGATTACCTATGTGTGATGCCTGTATCCCCTCCCTGTAAAAAGCGGGATGTGTCCATCTGTGATTCCAGTGTTCCTACAATGAGGTGAGAGATGGAGACAGCAGAATCTGCTGGAAGCTCCCAGACCAGCTAATTTAGGATGCACAGGTGCTGAGACAGAAACAAGAAAAACTTGGCCTCACAACAAGAAATTACTCCCAAGAAGTTGTCCCCTGACTTTCACATGTGCACTTTGGCATGAGTATATACAAACACATAATAAATTAAAAATCTAAAATTATACAAAATCTATAAAAATATAAAGCCACATTATATTTGTATAGTATTTCTGACTTACAGAATTATTTTCTTACATATTCATATTTCATCTTCGGGAGCCTATGAGTAAAACTGGGTAGAAAGCACCTCTCCCACTTTACAGATGATGATGTTAAGCCTCAGGATAGTTAATATCTGGTTTACAGTTCACCCAGATGTAAATACAAAGCTTAAATGATGATAAGTACCCTGACTCAGGTTAGAATCACTGTGACAGGACTGATTGGCCCTTAAAAATCAACTCTCGGGCTGGAGAGATGGCCTAGCGGTTAAGAGCGCCGACCACTCTTGCAGAGGACCCAGGTTCAATCCCCAGTACCCACATGGCGGCCGAGAACCGTCTGAAACTCCAGTTCCAGGAGAGCTCCAGTTCCAGGGGAATCCGAGACCCGCTTCTGACCTCCGCGGCATTGCACGACACAGGTGCACAAACCTGCATGCAGACAGTACATTCATACACATACAGAAATAAATAAAAATTAATAAAAAAAAATCAACTCTCTATTCTCCAGAGTATTCAGATGAGTATTCACAGAGTCTAGGACCTTCACTGTCCTAATCTGGCACTTGATTTATTCAGCAAATACTGGTCAAATATTCTTATGTTCTAGGATTATTCTAAACCTGGGGTGCAATACAGGACAATATAAACCAGGACAAGGTCACACTCTTGTGGGGTTTGTGTTCTTTGAGAAAAATTAGACAATAACAAGTCAGTAAAGCATCTAAAATACTGTGAGCAGTAATGCTGGGAAGGGGAAGGACAGAGACTGGGGAGGACGCAGAGGAGCCCTGTCCGATGTCCAGTGGTGCATAATGACCACTCTTGTCACAAGTCCGGTGTCTGATAACGAGGTAGGTGGTGCTTCCTGTCACTGGCTGAAGATGCAAGAAAATGTATTATGTACTTGGGTCTCAAAGATGCTTAAGAGTTCCATTGTAGGTGGAATGGGGTGATATTAAAGCTAAAGCAGCCTGGTTGGCAGTTCCAGAGGCAACAATGGACCAACACTAAAGAACATGGATTTTGTTCAAGACTTCCGAAGAGCTTTCTAACAAATGGAGCTGCTCAGCAATGAACTCGGCTGGAAGGGCGCTCCTATGGTGGACAGTGTCCAGTAAGTGGACAAATGACCTCTGGAGTCTCGGCCAACTGCAAATCTGATTATTTTCTATTTTCTGTGGTGTCTCTCTCTACTGTCACCATTAGTTCCAATGAGAGGTTCTGTAAGGGTGAAAAAGGTGATGGGGTGAGGACAGGCATAAATATCTGGCTCCAAACCCTAATTCTCTTGCCAGTCCTCAGAGAGGATGGGTAGTCACCTGACCTGGGCCCGGGATCTTCCAGCAGCAGCAAAGCCTACCTCCGTTGCAGCTGATCAGGAACACAACCTTTTCTGTAGGACCCACCAAGGGCTTACGGCTAAATCGGGTCCTCTGCCCTGAGGGCATGGACAAACATCTTCAAGTTCCTTCATTCTCACCAGCTATTAAACCTCTGCTGATTACAAAAAGGAGAAGGAACTGCCCTGCTAAGAGATGCCTCTCTGGTGACTTCGGAAATGCCCACAAGTCTGCAGGCCCCTGAGATCCCAGGCAGCTTGCAGTACACTCAGGTTCCAATCACCCTTTGCCTTTAGCCCTCCTCTCCAACCACCTGGGCAATCAGAATTCAGGTGCATGCCTGCTGTTGGGGGACAGAAATTGGAAGTTACTGCTAATATTACCTCCATTTATCAACCACTTACTGTGAACCACACACTAATGCAGTGTGCTTAAGAACACCCTATGTGAAATGATGGGCTATAAGCCTAACATATAAAGCAGGGATGTGCCTGATCAGACTTTCATTGGTAGAGTGGCTTTTGCTTGCTGTGTGGAATAGAACAGCTAAGGGATTTAGAGGGGTAGCAAAGGTGACAGGACAGGTAGGCCAGGAAAGAGTGGAATGGAGGGAAAATAGTGTGTTTCAGGGAAAGGAGACTTACCTGCTCCATAAAGGGACATGCCCACTCCCCCCCCCCCACTAGAGCTCAGGGGGACACTGTAGAAGTGTTTGTGATCTGTAGTATGCATCTTGCTGTCTCCTCCACTGCTCAGGAAAATCCACAGCACTTGTCAGTGCTTAGGAGCTGCTCTGTGATTTGACAGGGATTGCAATAAAGCACTAGGGCCAGGCAGTCCTGGGAGGTGCACATTATTTCATTAAATCATCACAATGGCCAGTGAGGTAGGTGTTATATTCATTTTACAGGGCATGTGGAGAAAGAGGTTATTGAATAGTTCTCTGTGGATACTCTGCCATTTACAATGTAAAAGAGAGCCAGAAGGGCAGGTAGCTTAGCATATGTGAGACCCAGGGCTCCAACCCCACATCACAAACCCCAACAACAAACCTTACAATATAACAGGAGATCATTTTATATCTGTACCCATCTGTTCTGGCCCTGTGCCTTTGGACTGGCATAGAGGGTAGCCCAGCATGGCTTCCTCATCTGCTCACGTTCATACACACACACACACACACACACACACACACACACTCCCCACAGACACATGGGGACCCTTCTTGATTTGTTCCCAAGCCTCTCCTTTTTCTTCTCCAATGGCTCCTGGTTCTGGACTGAGCCCTTCCTTTCCTCTTCTCTGTCCTCTTGGCTTGTCCACGGTCTTACTGGTGGCCTTCAGAGTCCCCTGCCTTTCCACACTCAGTGGCCTTGAGCAAGATCCCTAGAGCTACCCTGGTACCTCTGCAAACAAACCCTGGCGCTGGCCCAGTGCTAAATGAGCCCTGGTCCTGACTATAAGGCCCTGAGCAAAAGGCTGAGGCTGGCTTGTTAACAGAAGAGGAAGGTGACATTGTACAGTCCTTGACACTTTTACCTCAAGTGGCAGACCCAGGTGGGTATCATTTTTGTCGGCTGTTCCCTTACGGTATTGCTTGACACAAATTACCCAGTCTCTGCTCATTAGGTGAATGTAGATGGTAATAGGATTGTCGCATGGATTATGTTAGGTAAGGGAAGGAGAGCAATTAAATCAATGACTGGCACATAATAAGTGCTCAATAAATGTTGAATTGCACTTTAGTTCATAATAATAATCTATTGGAAGAGACAAACAGGCTTGTTTTCAACACAGGCCAGAAAGATTCCATGGTATCAGAGACGTCAGGCCGCTGCTATTTTTCACCCCACTCCAACACAAGAGCATCTGCCAATGGTTCCATTTCCTACAAAGGCCCCTGAGAAACATTCAAAATAGGATGAAGAGGCTCAGCTAATAGACAAGCTGGCTTTTATTTGCTTTTGCGGAATTGGCATTTGAACCCAGGGCCTTGTGCATGCTAAGCCAGCACTCTGCCACTGACCTACATCCTCAGCCCTCAAACTCTGTTTTCTTTTCTGAATAAACATAAGCTCCAAAGCCAGTGTTTAGCTGTGGTCCACCATTCCCTCTCCAGCCACCCGTTGGAGCTCAGTTAAATCCCAAAGGAAACCACTGCAGATGGATAATAAGGCAAAAGGAAGCAACACAAACCTATCAGTCATAACCTTAAATATTAATGGACTAAATTCCCCAATCAAAAGACATAGACTGGGAGACTGGATTAGGAAACAGAATCCATCGATATGCTGATAAAAGCCAGCGCAGCCAAGGAGGGCAAATCCCGCTTGGAGAGGTCAGTGGACCTTTAAGTGAATATTCGTAGCCATATGATTTACTGAGAAAACTGGGGTGGTGGGTTTAAATATCCCCTTCCGGGGTTCTGGGGCAGTTCTTATTCACTACATTTAAATGCAAATGTTAACAAAACTGCTTGACGATACTCTGAAAAGTTGATTTAAAGCAGCAGAAGGGAAGGATTAAGAGACTACAAAAGGATTTTATTTTAATTTTACACAGAAATTAAAGTCAGGCCACACAAGCCATGAATACAGACGATATGACAAAAGCTAACTTCGTCACTAAACAGAACTTGTTTAATTACTTTCCTCTCCTTGTGAGAAAATAGATGGGGAAAAAAAAAGTTACCTTCGTTATTTATCTATGGTGGGGCTGATGGGAGATGTAGTTCAGTTGGTAAAGTACATGCCTGGAATCTCTAGCACCTCAAAATTAGATGTGGTGGTGCATGCCTGATCAGATCAAGGTCATCCTCAGCCACATTAATAAGTTCCAGGCCAGCCGGGGTTACATGACAACCTATTTTTTTCTAAAGGTATCTATAGAAATACTAGAATCAATCAGTTGCTAGGCCCTTATTATAGTATGTGAGAATTCGTGGTTCTTGCAGTCCCCAGGCTGGGAAGCACTAATGCAGCAACTTCTGACTAGTCATAGCATAAAGACAACGGGCAAAGAGTGGAATGTTCTGTGTCAAGGAAGAATGGCCCCTTGTGTCCAGTGGACGCTGCACTTGGGAGAGAAGCCTCACAGGCCCCCATGATGTCAAAAGGAAGGGAAGAGCCATAAATCTCGTGCTCCCAAGGCCACGCTCTTGCTAAAGTATCACTCCTGCCAACGAGTAGGGAGGTATTATGCTGTCTATGCAGACTGTTCCCATACCAGCCCCATCTGCAGCCCAGAGTATCTAACAAGCAAGTAAAAGGCAAGAGAAAGATCTGGCAGTAAATGGAGGTCAGACAGACAGAAGCAGTTCTGTCACAGCTGAAAGGATCTCCCCTTGAAACAATAGGTTGCCTGGGACTTACGAAATAATACGGAGCAGGGCTGAGGATGGGGTGTCAATAAATCAAGACTGGTAACAAATCAATCATTACTGAAGCCATGCCAGGGTTCATCAGGGTTCATAATATCATTCTATTTACTTTTACATGTTTGGAATTTTACATAAGGAAAGTGACTTTTGCTCTATTTATTATTGAGGTAGAGTCTGACTATGTAGGCCTAACTGGGTTGAAACTCCTTATGTAGATCAAGGTGGTCTCAAACTCACAGAAGTCTGCCTGCCTGCCTCTCGTCTGCCTCCTGAGTACTGGCTTTATTCTTTATCTTTTTTTTTTTTAATTATTTATTATTTTTATTTTATGTGTATGAGTGTATTGCCTGCATGTAGGCAGGTGCACCCCTCATGCTATGCCCTTGGAGGTCAGAAGAGGGTGTCAAATCCCCTGGAACTGGGGGTTCAGTTGTTAGCTGCCATGTAGGTGCTGGGAATCAAACCCGGGTCTTCTGCAAGAGCAGTCAGCGCTCTTAATGGCTGAACTGTTTCTCCAGCCCCTGTTCTTTCATTTGTAAGATTCCACTTGCCCAATTTCAATGTGACAGGGATATCTGTGTTGGAACCAAGTTGCCATTGCAGAGAAAATGACAGTTCTTTCCATTGCCATTAAAGCCTTGAGAATTTGGCAGAGTCCCATGAGGGTCATGGCTAGATGAACCAGGTTCTTTCAATGTGGACAGGAGTTGACATGGAACTGCCAGCAAAACCCATTTTCAAAATAATCACTTCTTTAGTGATACTGGGAAAATTGATAACTCTAAGCCTGTCAGAATTATACACCTGTAGTCTCCATGATTATACACGATTAAGACCGAGGAACAGAGATTAGTCTGTGCCTGAACAAAGCTAGGGTCTGGTAATTTTGCAATGATCATAATAAGTATGATTTTTTTTATTGTGTACTTGTTTGCTTATGTTTATTTCATTTTGTTTTTTGGGGGTCAAGAGTCTCCCTGTAGTCCCAGCTGGCCTAGAACTCACTATGTAGACCAGACTGGTCTTGATCTCACAGAGATCCACCTTCCTCTGCTTCATGAGCAATGGGGCTAAAGGTGTGCACCGCAATATCTGACTGGAGTGTGGTATTTTTAAAGAAGTTTGTTTCTTGTGTAAGACAGGGATCACTAGTCAGTTTGTTCTTAGAGACATTATGGTGCCACCCTGGTCATGAGGGTGCCCCTGGTCCCCCTGGTTCCTGGTATAGGAAGGTTGGGAAATGCACAGGTAATAAATACACCGTTGAAAGATCGAAAAAGGAAAGAAAAGAGCAGGCTAGGATTAAGGCTCCAGATCTCAGCATCCCTGTGCTTCTGTGTTGATCCCTGACCATCCTTATCTCGGTCCTGTCTGGGAACTCACACAGCTTCTTTCTTACTCCAAGGACAGCATGTCTTTCTCAGTGTGTGGCTGATACGCTCACAGGACTAAGCACATGAACTCTGCCTTCCAATGTTCCAAAGACAGCAAATCATAAAGATATACTTTTTTTTTTTTGTCTTTTCGGGGCAGGGTCTCCCTTTAGTCCCTGGCCAGTCCAGCTGGCCTGGAGTTCACTGTGATAAATTGGAATCCTATAGCAGTTCAGTCCACTAAACTGACTGAATAGTTAGTATGATGGTTTGAATGAGAATGTCACCCATCGGCTCCAAGTAGCTGGCCATTTTGTTCCCAGTTGGTGGTGCTGTCTTGAGGCTTTGGGTAGCCTTGCTGGAGGAAGTACATCATTGGGGGGTGGGCTTTGAGAGTTCTTAAGTTGTGCTAGATTTCCTGTCGCTCTCTGTTTCTTGTGCCTGCTTGAAGATGTGAGCTCTCTTCTTTCTGCCCCAACCACCTCTTGCCACCACGCCTCCCCACCACTGGATTCCTCTGGAAGCATGAACTCAAATAAACTCTTCTTTTTATAAGTTCCCTTGGTCACGGTGTTTTATCACAACAATAGAAAAGAAACTAATACAGTGAGGAGCTCAGGACATTTTAGCAGGCAGATATCCATACCTTGGCTTATCTGATTCAGCCAGAGAGACAAATAAAGTAAATTACCTATTAAGCCAAGTTCAATGGCAGATCCTCCTGTTCGAATTAGGCCCCATCAAAACATGGCTGCAAGAACTGGACTTACTATTTTCAAAGGGATTCAGACATCAAAGAGATTCTCAAAGATGACTCAGGACACTCACAAGACTAGAAATAGTGTGGCTGTCCATAGAAGGAAGCTTAAAGAGAAATCTGGGTTTTGGTGTGGGGGGGCAGATAGAGTAGCTGACTTTTGTTTATGTGGATGGCTCACACTTAGAAGACAAACTAGACGTGCCTGCAAGGAAAAAAGCTAAGGCAAACAGATGGGACCCTCAGGAAATATAACATCAGCCCAAATAGAAAGGAGCTTCTTTAAAAAAGTACAATTGTGCCAAGTGCTGCTTAGCTGCCTGAGAAAATAGTGCTTTTGCTGACCCTAACAAACCTCAGGTAGAGGCAGGACAGACACTTGGGAAGCTTTTTTATGGAGGATCTGGATGGATTCCGGCATGAGCTTTGAAATCTTCAGAGAGGCATCTGTGATTTCTGAGGATGAAAACCTAGAATTGACAAATCACTCTTCATCCTATACCTAAGAAGACTATATTCTGTGAGCAGGGTGGGGCCCAGTCTCAGAAGCCTTTTCATCTTTTGCTTTGTTTATTTTAAATCACTACTCATTTATTTGGGAGGCACATATGTACCATAGAATGCAGGTAGGGGTTAGAAGAAACTTTGAACATTTATTTATTTATTTTTATTGTATATATATGAGGGTTACCCCTGCACACATATGTGCATGTATGTGTGTGCAGTGCATTGTCTGCAGAGGACAGAAGAAGACGTCAGGTACCCCAGAACTGGAGTTACAAAGGACGGTTGCTCCCTTCAGGTGGGTGCTGAGATTCAAGTCCATATCTTCCACAAGAGCAGTCCCATGCTGTTAATTGCTGAGCCATTTCCTCAGCCCCCAGAAGATAATTTTTGATAGTGGGCCCACTCATTCCACTATGTGGGTCTTAGGGGGATTGAATTCAGGTTTGGCTTGCCAGCAAGTCTTTGCCAGTTGAGCCATCTCTGTGGCCTGTTTTTGTTTTTGTTTTCAAAGTCTCATGCTGTAGCCCAAGTTAGCCTCAAACTCACTATTTAGCCCAGACTGGCCTGAAACCCAATCTTCCCATCTCAACCTCCAAAGGTGCTGGGTTATAGGCTTGAGTCATTGAGCCTTCCCATCTTGAAACCAGAATTACCTAATCTTTCAAGTCCTTGAATTGTCGGCACCCTATGTTTTTTAACCGCCTTGTTTTCCAGCGGTCTTGCTTGACTCTGCTTCCCTGTATATATGCCTTTTCTCTAACCACCCATTTTACCTATGCGCTGAGGTTCTGAACATCCCTAATAGTGTAATCGTTCATTCAATCATCTGTTAAATATTGATAGCATCTTCCCTGTGCTCAGAGCTCTACATTAGGCACCTTAGGAGACACAAAAAGTCAGATGACCCTGGCAAGGTCCCAAGTCTGATAGAGAAAATGAAGCAGGGCATAAATAGATACAACCAACAGCAAGATGTGCTAAGTGTCATAAGAGAGGTACAAACCAAGTGCTATCAAGATTCAGAGGAAGGTGAGAGGCTGCAGAGACGCTGGATGATGTGACAAGAAGAGCCTGCAGATGCCTGACGAAAGGTGCAGGGTCCTTAAATCTCCCAACATCAGGGATGTAAAGTATTAAACCTAACAAAAGAGGTGGTAAGAGTCCAGAAAAGGATAGCTGTGTTCTGAAAAAGTACACCAGTGTTCGGCAGCAGATGAGTGCCCGACATGGGCCAGAGCTAATGAAGGTCCAGGGTAAACCAGAAAAGAATCCCCATTGCGAGGACAATCATTTGCCCAGTTGGCCGGAAAAATTACAATTATGAAAGTGAAACTGTATTTGCTGCTTAAATGAGTCTTTTTAGAGATTTCATTAGACTGAAAATTGTTCATTAAATGGCTCCTCAAGGTAATGGTTTTCACAGCATTTCCTATTTTAAGGACCCTTCAGAATGGCTGTCATTCTGACCCCACAGGTAGGCTCCATCAAGGAGCCTCCTTATTTCTATAAACGTCCATTTTAGACTTTTTGGTCTATAAAGTACCTGTTGCAACTACTCTACTCTGTTGTTTTAGTGACCAAAAAAATCCACAAATAATACACATGCAAATGAGTGCCAATAAAACTTATGAATGAACACTAAAATTTTAATTTCACAAAATTTTCATGTATCACAAGGTGTTAGTCTTTTATTTTTTTACCTTTTGGTCTTTTTGAGACAGGGTATCCCTGGAGCCCCAGCTGGCCTGGAACTCACTATGTAGACCAGGTTGGCCTGGAACTCACAGAGATCCACCCGCCTCTACCTCCTGAGTGCTGGGATTAAAGACATGAGCCACCGTGTCCAGCCCATAAGTATTTTTCTTATTTTATATTTTACCATTCAAAACTTGTGAAATCTAGTCTTAGTTTTCACACCTTACAAAAGCAGATGGTAGGCCATGTTTGGCCCATAGGATACTGTGTGCCAAACTCTGAGTTATCTTGACCATCCTATAGTACATAGAAAATAGGTTATGAGAAAAATAAGGCTCCAATTAAGTAAATCAATAGTCAGTCAGCTTGTTAGGTTTCATATAAAGAGAGAAAATGGCTCTGGGGACATAGTTCAGTCAGTAAGTGCTTGCCTCTCAAGCATGAAGACCTGAGTTCAATCCCTAGAGACCATATTAAAAAGCTGAATATGGTAGGATGTTTGTAATTCAATAATTGGGGAGCCAGGAAGATCCTTGGGGCTCACTGGTCAGCCGGTTAACTACTCAGCAAGTTCCAGGCCAATAGGAGACATCATTTCAATAAACAAGGTTGATGACAGCACCTGGGAACAACACTTGGGATTATCCTCTGACCTCAACAAACGTACACACATATGCATCTGCACACACATAAACATATGCGTGTATATATATATATATATATACACACACACACACACACACACACACACACACACACACACACAAGGAGAGAGAAATTTAACAATAAGAAAATATGACTGACTGAAACAGTGAACTTCTGCTCAAAACAGTCAACTTCCTCATGGAGAATATTGAGAAAGAGATGAAAAACATGTTTGGCAGAATGCGCAAGTTCTGGCGGGGTGGGGGAATGGGCGGGAACACGGGTCTAGATTTGTTAAAAAAATAAATAAATTTATGTGAAAAAAAGATAAGTATAGGGCTAGAGAGATGGCCTAGTGGTTAAGAACGCTGACTGTTCTTGCAGAGGACCCGAGTTCAATCCCCAGCATCCGCATGGGGGCTGAGAACCGTCTTTAACTCCAGTTTCAGGGGAATCCGACGCCCTCTTCTGACCTCCGTGGCATTGCACGACACGGGTGCACCAACCTACATGCAGACAGTACATTCATACACATACAAAAATAAATAAAATTAAAAAAAAATTAAAAATAAAAAAATAAAAAGATAAGTATAAACAAAGACTAAAAAAAAAAAAAGAAAATATGATACATTTACCCACTTTTTATCAACACTGTTCACAGCAGGGAAAAATCATATATCATGCATCAACTTTGACTCCCTGGAGCAAAACAAGTAAATAACTTTTTAATGGTGCTTAGCGAGATTGGTTTATGGTAAATAAAGCAATTATGACTTGGATTTATATGGACAAGATTTCATTGTCTTAGTTTTAATTTATAATGGGTAACACTCTAAATTTTCTTAATTGCTTTATTTTAAAGAACTTCAGTTTATACGATGAGTCACATGTTGCTAAATATTTATCAGCAAATAAATACTTCAAAAACAGCATGGATAATTATTGATGTAGCTTAATCTCAATACTCCACAGAATGAATATTCCACCTTTCTGTAGGTACCAAGGTGAAGGGTTGGAAATATGTTGAAGCGTGAAGTATTAGAAAGCCCAGCCCCTCCTGGGATTGTCATCTATTTGACAGGAGTATATCTACTTAAAGGAGTATAATAATAATTTTTACAGTCATAGAAGACTAGATTTATAGCAAGAATACAGATATATTTGTTCAAGACCTCTAGTATTAAAGTTAAAAAAAAAAAACAAAGGCCAAAAGAAGGGTCTTCATACTGTTGACTTTTTAATTAAACGGAAAAGAGATAGGTGCATACTCAAGTTCTTCAAAATCACAGAAGACAGAACTAGGGTGAATGGAAGCATGAACTCTGAGAATACCCATCAGGCACACTCACTGTCACACAGTATGACAGAAACTGAAGATCGAGGCAGGAACTGCTTCTCACCAGGAAGGGTTTTTTTGTTTTTGTTTTCTTTTTGAGAGGGTTGTATAGCAGTATAATATTTCACCAATAGAAATGGTTTAAACAATGAACAATAATTCTGTTTCAGAAAATAAAGAATAAAGTCGTGATAAAAAGAAAAAAGAGAAATCCCCTTATTTCAAAGAATGATACACAAACCATAACTTAAAATATTTGCATAATGCCATCGTGTCACGTCTCGAATGAGCTGCTAGTAGAGGAAATGCTGACATCTGGGGTGCAGGTCCAATGTCTGGAGTACAGTTCCATCATCTGCCATGGGTTCCTCTGCCCATCCCCCTTTGGAGGCTTGACTCAAAGTGCTGGGTCATGGGTAAAGAGTCTTCCTGCCAAGCCTGGTAAGCTGAGATAGATCCCGGGGGCACACAGGTAGGAAGAGAGAAAGTTCTCACAAGTTGTCCTTTGACCTCCTAGATAGATAGATAGATAGATAGATAGGTGCTGAATTACATCTGAAGCCCTTGGCATTGTCTGGTCATAGCCTATCTTCTGTCTCTCCACTGCCAACCACATACAGTGTTCTATACAGCTAGCTTCACGGAGATTCCTTAGTGTACTGGGTTGTTTGGGGCTCTCGTTTTTTTCCTGTTGTCAGGCCCAATGCCAGTCTTCACTCTGTCCTTTGGGCAGCTCCAATTTTCAAGTTCAGACTTTTACTTAGACTGGCCCTTAGTTCTGCCAAGTAGGAAGTGGTAGCTTCCCAAATGGTTCCATTTACCTCAATCTCACCCTTAAAAAAAATAAAATATATATCTTAAAGTAAAATAATATTTTTTTGTGTTTAACCATATGGTGTTTGGATGAGAAATGTCCCCCATGGGGTTGGGTATTTGAACAGTTGGTGGTGCTTTTCAGGGAAGTTATGGAACCTTTAGGATGTGGAGCCTTGCTGGAAGAAGTACTTTACTGGGGGCAGGCTTTGAGAATTCACAGCCTCACTCCA
The DNA here is from genome assembly GCA_009823505.1 of Rhizomys pruinosus. Lineage (NCBI taxonomy): Eukaryota > Metazoa > Chordata > Mammalia > Rodentia > Spalacidae > Rhizomys > Rhizomys pruinosus. Next base: position 541,338 of record VZQC01000913.1, read on the forward strand.
CTTCCTGTTCTCTCTCCGCTTCCTGTGTGCAGCTGAGAAGTGACCTCTCGGCTTCCCACTCCTGCCGTCGAGACTTCCTCACCATTCTGACATCTTACTGTCTGGAACCGTAATCCCAAATAAACTGTTCCTCAGTTTGCTCTTGATCAAGGTATTTTATAAGCCCCACACAGAGCTGTCCTCAGACACAGGTTGGACGCTCACTCCTGGTAAACGTTCTTCTGGAGCAGCCGACAGTAGGAGTTCCATCTAGGCTGCCAACTGTCCCTTCATGATTCGAACACCAAGATCTAAAGATGGAATGACTCGTCCCTAGCCACAGAACCTTGCCACTACCTTAGAGGAGAAGGTGGTGGACAGTTGGACCAAAAGCAGGGATTTCTTTCCAGGCTCAGACCTGGCGGAGGCTTAGTCTGGCCCTTACTCACTGGCCTGTATTATGTGGAGGCCATTACACTGACTGGGATGGGCAGTGGAAAGTAGGCCGGGGCCTGACAAAGTGAGGGTCTCAACAATGGGGATGGGGAGTACAGTACACCTGGTGTTCTTTGAGCAGGTCCCCAATACAGCCTTGCTTACTCCAAGCATGTCCCTTGAGGCCTTCTGTGCTCTGTGCGTGTCTCCCCTCCAGCAGGAATCTGACTTCTGGCCAGTTGACCATTCCTGTCACCCTGCAGCACAAGAAAGCCCCAGTGGCCTTTAAGGCCTGGGGGACTCTGCCTCCAGTCAAGGTTCAAGGCCAGATTAACTGCTTCCAGAGGTCACCGTGCCTCTCCCTGGGCAGGAGCAATCCTCATCTCTTATGATAGTTGTCATCTGACTTACTGTGTTAACTTTGCTTTGACCTTCTTGAGGCACAGTGGGGAGCGTCACGGATTTCTGTGTTCCAGGGTCCTGGGGATGTGCCTAGGGCACATTCACAACTCAGTAAACACTTGGAGAATGAATCATTGATTGCCGAGCTTTCTCATGACTGCCCTTCCCGCCCACAAATCTACCAAAGACTTGGAAGTAAGGATAGAGCCATTTATGCATTTAACAGATACTTACTGAGCACATACTATGTACCAGATTATTCAAGGACTGATCCCCTGGAAGTGTCATGAACAAAGATCCCAGGCCTCCAGGAGCTCAATTCTCTGCTGAGGAGATAGGCATTAAATAAACATTCCAAAGAAGGCAATGCTTAGTGAAAGGGTGATGAGAGGATAGCAGAAAGAGAATCAAGGGAAGGGAAATAGGGGAACTGGGAGTGTGTGAGGAAGAAGTTTAGGTTATTTGACCAGGGGAGGAAAACCAAGCAAATGGTACCAAAAAGAAAGCAGGTGTTGCTATTTTAATATCAGACAAAATAGACTTCAAAGTAAAAGAAATCAGAAGAGACAAAGAAGGCAATTACATTTTCATCAAAGGAACAATTCACCAAGAAGATTTCACAATTATGAATATATATGCCCCAAATTCTGGTGCACCAAACTTTATAAAGACAATTCTCCAGGACCACAAGTCACAGACTAACCCCAGCACACTCATAGTG
>VZQC01000913.1:549929-582664 GCA_009823505.1 Rhizomys pruinosus
TAAAGGAACATTTGGGAAGGGGCTGGTTTCTCTTTTGTTTGTTCAAAGTTTTTTTTTTTTTTAAATTTCATCTTGTTTTTGTCTTTGAGACAGGGTCTCATTCTGTCATGACGGCTGACCTGGGATTTACTATATAGCCCAGGCTATCCTTAAACTTGAAGCATCCCCCTGCCTCAGCTTCCCAAGTGCTGGCAAAGAAACACTTTCAAAGCTGAGTTTCTATTCTTTTTTCCAGTCGGGTAATGACTCCTTTTACAACTATGGGGTGTCAATAGAAAAGCAACTCCATATATCCACACACATCTGCAGAATATGACCAAATAAGTCAAAAAGAGAAGCAAAATTGAAAATAAATGTTTCTTCATCTTACAACTCTTAGAATATCAACCTTCTGGGTCACAGCCTATAGTTTCTTAAACTGCGGTCACAACCCCAAGTGGGATCATGGAACTGAACATGGAGGTAGAGAAAAGTTTGGCAAAAAAAAAAGAAAAATCAACTGTGATGAAGCTGAGGCTCACCCCGGCACTAGGAACTTTGTTGGAAGACACAGCATCCCACTTCGCACTGACAGCACCGTCACATCTTGCCATACCAACAAACATGGAGAAACCCGGGCTCGGCTTTAAGACTCCTGCATGCTATGTTATTGTACATAAAAGTTTTCTGCTCTTACAGAAACATGATGGTTTACTCACAAAATACAAAGACTGAATAGTAGCTTCCCATCGTTCCTCACCATGTCAATGCCAACTTAGTATCTGTTGGAATTGTGTTGTGTGAGAACATTTGATGTTAAAAACTGCTGTTTGAGTAGCTGACTTGAGTTTCATAAAATATCGTTAAATGAATTTTGGCTTGGGAATAAGACAGAATTTCCAATAATTTCTCAAATGGACCTAACCATATTTCTGCCATTTTGTGCTACATACTTAATTGGAAGGAACAGTCTCGGCATTAATATTATAAAATTAAAATATTGATCAATTCTTAGAAACATGAAGATAGATGCTCTGTGATCTGGATTATTAAATATTCAGCCAAGATTTAATTCTTTGTTTTTGTTCTCTTTGGGGTTTGTTTGTTCGTTTGTTTGTTTAAGCTTGTTCTTGTGTATTCCAGATTGGTCTCAAACTTTGTAGTTGAGGATGACTCTGAGCTTCTGACTCCCCCTCGTTCCCCTGAGTGTACCACCACGTTCATTTTATATGGTGCTGGAGATTCAGTCCAGGGCCTTGTTCCTGCAACGCAGACACTCTACCAACCGAACTACATTCCCAACTGCAAGACTAAATTCTTTTTAAAAACTATTTTTATTGTATGTGTATGAATGTATTGCCTGCATGTATGTAAGTGCACGCATGTTGTGCAGTGCTCACGGAGGTCAGAAAATGGCATCAAATTCTCCTGGAACCGGAGTTATGGATGGTTGTTAGCCATCATGTGGGTACTGGGAAACAAACTTGAGTTTTCTGCAAGAGCAGCCAGTGCTCCTAACCACTGAGCCATCTCTCCAGCCCAAGACTTAATCCTTTATGTAAAAATAAACAAGCATATCCATCACATTAGTATGCAAGTTTGCTTTTATCTTTAATAAATGATAAACCTAGAGGTATATTGAAGAATTGTTTTAAGATCAATTTCCTTATGATTTATTAACAGTAAATGTTTGATTTCTCCGCCTGTTCTATGTATTTATTTGCCCAGGATTGTGTAAAAATTTCTTAGGTGATTCTAATGGAAAACATTTCTGAAGTCTTGCTATAGCCTGTTCCTTGGTTTGTGATGAACTCCACAAGGAAGCTGTACCTTTCAAAGTCGGCCTATGTCCACATGAAGCCAGATACTCAGTTCAACAAGAGAAAGCAAGTCAAAGCTTTTTCTCATGTGCCATGAGCACACACAACTCTTTTCATGACTTACCCAAGTATATCCCTTGATAAACTTTCAACTTGTCAATGAGTTTGGTGGGATTGACGAGCATTTGTCTGAGCATCCTATTTGGGGACGGACACCTTTTGGGGAGTTTTGTGAACTGTATCAGCTGCTCCCAATCTCACAGCCCCAGTTTAAAATAGTCAAGTCGCCCTCTTAGCACAGCAAGCTGTGCATCAGACTCATAAAATAGTCAAATTAAACATTTTGATTTTCTCCTAATTTCATGCCAAAAACCTAGCCCTTTTGATCTTTTATTTCCACAATGTTAATGAACCTCAACACCTCTGTTGTGTGAAAAACTCTGAAGAATTCAACTGGATCCTTCTGGGAGCTTTTAGTACAATACTAGACATGTCAGGCTACAGAGAGATGTTGTGAATTTCCCTCTATGTATCAGTACTTGATTAGAATACATTTTTCTAAAATTTTGGAGAAAGAAATAATGCTTCACATTCTCCACTAACTAAACCCTGCTTTTTCTCTAGCATTTTATTTATTTATTTATTTATTTATTTATTTATTTATTTATTTTTGTCTTTTTGAGACAGGGTCTCCCTGTAGCTCTGACTGTCCTGGAACTCGCTCTGCAGACAAGGCTGGCCTTGAACTTGCAGAGATCTGCCTCCTTCTGCCTCCCAAGTGCTAGGATTAAAGGCGTGTGCCCTCTAGCATTTTCTATTCAAATATCCTGGATCAGGACTTACAAATCACAGAATATTAACCTCTTTTACTTCATAAATAACTTCCAAAAACATGTCCTCTCCATGCCAAATAACACCAGTTGGGGCCAAATGACTACCTTCTGTTTTAAATTCTGTATTGCTGAATTGCCTGTCTTTTTTATTATTTTATTTTATTATTTTATTTTTATTTTTTTATTTTTTTAATTTATTTCTGTATGTGTATGAATGTACTGTCTGCATGCAAGTTTGTGCACCCGTGTCGTGCAATGCCGCGGAGGTCAGAAGAGGGTGTTGGATTCCCCTGGAACTGGAGTTCTCCTGGAATTGGAGTTTCAGACGGTTCTTGGCTGCCATTTGGGTGCTGGGGATCGAACCCGGGTCCTCTGTAAGAGCAGTCGGTGCTCCTAACCACTAGGCCATCTCTCCAGCCCCTGAATTGCCTAAGAACTCACCACATTCTTGTCCTTCACCAGTCTGTGTTCAAAAGTCAATTACCAAAAAGACCAAAAATAAATAAATAAATAAAAAAAGAAGCCGGGCGTGGTGGCACACGCCTTTAATCCTAGCACTTGGGAGGCAGAGGCAGGTGGATCTTTGTGAGTTCAAGGCCAGCCTGGTCTACAGAGTGAGTTCCAGGACAGCTGGGACTACAGGGAGACCCTGTCTCAAAAAGACCAAAAATAAATAAATAAACAAAAGTCAATTACATATTAATTTAAAAGATGAGACTACTTAAAATCACTACCACTGAGGATAAAGTCAACATTCTTCACAATGACACACAACTGATTAGACCTCACCTCCCCCTCCAGCCTCCCCTCTCACTCACCCTTCTTTGAGGCATCTTCTTTTCTTAGTTCTGGCATTCTATGACTCTGCCTCGTTGCTTCCTCCTTCAATTATGGCCCATTCCTCTGTTTGTCACAAGATTCTATACATTCATTTATTTTCTGTTTGACAACTGTGGTGGTGATGACTCCATGCTAGGTCTCAGGCAACATGTCAATTATGAAACTAGGCATTATTTCTCTCCTCATAGAACTTAAATTCTAGCATGGAAAACAGAGTTTAGGATGAAATTAGTTATGTCACACAAACAGTATAATATGGTATTAGAGCAAATGTCAGGGTAGCCAGACTTACTTAGGATTACCAGTGTTGAACTCTCTGAGAAAGTACTATTGAGGTAAAAATCTACAAAACAGTAGGGAAAACAATGGGGCGAGTGTGGGGGGAAGTGGTGGAAGAAAGGTTCTGAGAATCAGTTAAATGGAAAATATGAGAGTATTGGGGGGGGAATTGTGAGGTTTTTTTTCTTGTTAAAAGCACAAAATATCTGGTGACTATAATTTGTTGGTGGTCTATGTAAGGTTCTTATTTTCCTTTTTAGACAGCTATGTTCACGTGACTTCCTTCCAGCCATGTTGGCAATGTTCCCTATTCTTTGTTTTTTTGGATGGGGGGGGTCTCACTATGTAGACCAGGCTGGCCTGGAACTCACAGAAATCTCCTGTCTGTACCTCCCAAGTGCTGGGATTAAAGGTGTGTGTCACTTTACCCGGCCCTATTTTCAATATTTATTTTGGGATCATAAGGATAAATAATTATAGGGTATCATGGATCTAAGTCTTGCTATCCTAAAACTGGTGCCTTCCTGATTTTCACTTAGCCTCTTGACAAAATGACACACCTGTACTTTTGCTCTGCCATTTGTAAAAGGGCATGGTACTATGTTCCAGTTCAGCCAATTTGAGAGGCACACTTCTGTTAATCCCAGGATTAACAGGATGCTGAGGCAGAAGGGTGGTGAGTTCAAAGTCAGCCTGGGCTATATAACAAGCTGTAGTCCAGCCTAGGCTACATAGTGAAATCTTGTCTCATTCCCATCTACCTCCACCTCCCCAACTTCAAATCCAGTCTGTCTGAAAGAACAGGAAACAAATGGCATAAAGGTCTAAAGTACTACATTGTATTTAGTGACCTTTTATATAAGTAGTTCAAGCATATTAAATGCTAACAGTTCTCCATAAGGATTGGCTCAAATTCACTTTTATAGTTGTAAATATAAAAGTTACATTCCCATTGACACAAATAGAAAGGCCTGTTCATTACCCTTTTAAAGGCACAGAATCAAGCTGCGTCTCCTTTCAAAAGATCCAATTGTTCAAAGTACAATATTTTGAAATAAAAATACAGGAAAATTCAGTTATTTTACAGTCTTAAAAGCATAATATATTTCTGCTATGATTAAATCTTTGAAGGGTTGAAGAGATGGTTCAGTGATTAAGAGAACTGGCTGCTCTTGCAAAAGACCCAGGTTTGAATCCTAGCATCCATAAGTTGGCTAACTCCAGTTCCAGGGGATACAACACCCTCTTCTGATCTCCAAGAGCTTTGCACAACACAGATGCACTTATATACATGCAGGTATTATGTAAAATAATAAATAAAATATAAAAATCTGTGTTCTACTTTTACACCCAAACTAATATAGTAATCTATTTATTTTTTTCTTTCCTATTTAAGCTTTTTTTTTAGTGTTTTTTTGAGACAGAATCTCCCTGTAGCCCCAGCTGTCCTGGAACTCACTATGTAGACCAGGCTGGCCTTGAACTCACAGAGATCCACCTGTCTCTACCTCCCAAGTGCTGGGATTACAGGCGTGCACCACTATGCCTGGCTTCTATTTAAACTTATTGTCTGACTACACAATGATAGGCTTACCAACAAATATAACTATAAATGTCTAATATTCTTACTTTTTTAAGTACACAGAAATTATACTTTAGTATGTTAGAATTTATATTTCAGTGTAACTTCCTTTAGAGTTATAAAACCTAAGAATTTATGTTAAAATCATTTAGGCTTCACTTTATCTCATGAAGTAAGATAGAGCCATGGAATGTAACATCATTAGTTTATGGGTTTACTTTGCCCAATACTTCTATTTATTCCTGAAAACATTTTAGTTAGAACCAAGTTCATAATTATCAAAGATCTTGATCACAATGTTTTATTTTCCTGTTTCTGTAGTCACAAATAGGACAAATACCAAAAACTCTTTCAGAGTAAAAGAAAAGTTTATTCCACCGGGTGTGGTGGCATATGCCTTTAATCTTAGCACTTGGGAAGCAGAGGAAGGTGGATCTCTGTGAGTTCAAGGCCAGCCTGGTCTACAGAATGAGCTCCAGGCCAGCTGGGACTTAAAGGGAGAACCTGTCTCAAAAATACAAAAAAAAAAAAGTTCATTCTAAAATACTTTACATATATCAAAAATTGCACTAGGACTAACTTATAAAAAAAACAAAGAGTGGGATTTAGAGGATGGCTTAGTAAAGTGCTTCTTTTAAAGCACCAGATAGTTCGACCCCCAGAGCCCACATAAAAAGCCAGGCTTGATGGCACAGGTTTGTAATTCCAGTGCTGGAGAGGTTAAGATATATGAATCCTTGAAGCTTCTTGGCCAGCCAGCCTAGTCTAATCAATGAGCTCATGACTAATGAGATGTGCTGTCTCAAAAGAAGTGGTTAGCACCTGAGGATCACATCCAAAGTTATAACAGCCTCCATGTGCACCTGTACACATGCATGCTCATGCACACACATAAATACATGCACACACACATTAGAAAAAAACAAAGGAAGAAAAGCTAGTTCTTTAGTTCCAAGTGATGCTTCTTTTTTTGTTTGCAGTCTTTCCCTTTTTCCCTCTGGTAAGCAACTGGATTTTCCCTTTTTTTTTTTTTTTTTTTGTATTTTTTGAGGCAGGGTCTCCCTTTCAGTACCAGCTGTCCTGGAGCTCGCTCTGTAGACCAGGCTGGTCTTGAACTCACAGAGATCCACCCACCTCTACCTCCTGAGTGCTGGGATTAAAGACCTGTGCCACCACGCCCTGCTAAGCAACCAGATTTTAAAAATACAGAACAGCTGGGGCTGGAGAGATGACTCAGCAGTTAAGAGCACAGAATGCTCTTGCAGAGGACCCAAGTTCGATTCCCAGCACCCACATGATGGCTAAGAATCGTCTTTAACTCCAGTTCCAGGGGAATCCAGCACCCTCCTCTAACCTCCGCCGCATTGCACGACACGGGTGCACCAACCTACATGCAGACAGTACATTCATATACATAAAAAATTAATTAATTAAAAAAATACAGAACCTCTATTAAAGGAGTTTAAAAGTCTCATTTTGCCATCTTTTTTATTATTACTTTTTTCAATGGTCTCTCATGTAGCCCAAGCTGGCCTTAAACTCACTGTGTACCAAAGAGTGGTCTTGACTTCCTGATCGTCCTGCTTCTGCCTTCCAATCCCTGGGTTATAGGCATGCACCACCACACCTGCCTTGGGGTCTCTTTTCAAAATTTTTATTACAATTTTCATGTACCTAAGGAAAGTTTGACGAATTAAGTACATTAAGAATTTACATGTTCTTGGGGAGAAAAAGTTATTTAAAAGAAGGAAACAGTTCATGGACAACTTGCTTCTTTCTGGATGAGAAAGGACTCCTAAGGAAATGCATATTGAAAATTCAGTTAGTTAATGGTCAATTTCATTCTAATTAGTACACATTTAAAGGAAATGGTGTTCATCAGATTACCCAACCAGATTAGCTGCACCCTTCCTCCTGCCCCTCAAGCAGCACAGAGGCTTCTATAAGAGGGGTCTGGAATGTGGAGTCAAAGACAACTCAGTCACAGGGGTGATGCCATACACTTGTAATCCCTGCACCCAGGAAATAAAGAGGACGATCGGGAGTTCAAGGTAATCCTTTGCTACACAGCCAGTTTGAGGGCAGACTAGGCTGTATGAGACACTGTCTCAAAAGAACAAAACCAAACAAAATAAACCTTGATATTCATGTGGGTTGATAACAAATTCACACAGCTTAAACAAGAGATAATAGTGCTTGTCTTACAGGACTGTTAATATGAATAAGTGACAAAAATATACACAAAAAGCTTTCAACTAGAAACTGCTGTGCAAAAAATATATTTTACAAAGCCAGGCATGGTAGTTCATGCTTGTACTCCCAGCACCTGCGAGGCTGAGGCAGGAGGATTGCCAAGACCTTGAGGCCAGCCTGATCTATGAGTGAGACCATATCTCAATAATCAACTAAATGAAATAATTTTTTTTTAATTGTAAAGCCAGGCTTGTAATCTCACCACCCAAGAGGCACAGGCAAGGAGATGTCTGTGAGTTTAAGGCTGGCCTGGTCTATATTATGATTTCTAGACTACCCAGGTCTATATAATTGAGATCTTGTTTCAAAAAATAAATAACAAAAATAATCGTATACAGATCCATCGAGATGGCTCAGTGCATAAAGGTGCTTGCCACTAAGCGTGATGGCGTGAATTCAGTCCCTGAGACCCAATGATGGAAGATGAGACCCAGTTCCTGCAAATCATCCTCTGATCTCCACACGTGAAAGCAGACACACACACACACAACACACACATACACACACAATACATACACAACACACACACACATACAACACACACATACACACTCAAGACACACATACACACAATACATACACAACACACACATACACACACAACACACACAACACATACACAACACACACAACACACACATACACATACACACACAACACACACAGACCACATACACACACAACAAACACATACACACAACACACACAACACACACATACACACACAACACACACAACACACACATACACACAACACACACAACACACAACATATACACACAACACACACAACACATACACGCACACCACATACACATACACACACAACACACACATACACATACACACACAACACACACATACAACACACACAACACATACACACAACATACACATACATACACACAACACACACATACACACATACACATACACACATACACACACATACACACAACACACACATACACACAAGTGCTCACACATGAGCTCGAGCACTCAGACACACATACACATGAGGAAATAAATGTAATTTTAAAATTTGTAAAATGTGGGCTACAGAAATAGATCACCAATTAAGAGCACTGACTGCTCTTACAGAGGACTCAGGTTCAATTCCCAGCACCTACATAGCTAACAACCATCTGTAACTCCAGTTCCTGGGGATCCGACACTATCTTCTGACCTCCTTGGGCACTGCACAACATGGTTATATTCATACATATGCAGGGATTACACTCATACACATAAAAAAATAAAAAAGTACATTTTTTTTTGTCTTTTTGAGACAGGATCTCCCTGCAGGCCCAGCTGGCCTGGAACTCACTATTTAGACCAGGCTGGCCTTGAACACACAGAGATCTGCCACTTGCCTCTGCCAAGTGTTGAGATTAAAGGTATGTGTCACTATGCCTGGCAAAATAAATATTTTAATAAAATTGCAAAATATATCAAAAGCTCAAAGATACCAATGAGAGTCCACAAAAGATAATTTAATACATATTTTGTCTAACCCTTCTTCCTTCCTTTTCATCTGTCTATATGCTAAAAAAAAAAAAAATCCAATTAGGTACTAAGCTCCTTAAACCAACAGCGAGCACATTACATGCTTTTCTTGTGTTGCCTTTTGGATTATGCTTAACTAATGAATACTCAAAAGGCCTTGACAGATATTCTCACTTAGTCCTCAGTATCAATGTGGAATAAATAGTGGCCACTCTCAAAATTCTCCTTTCAGCTATTCTATGTATAAATCCTTCTGCTACAACCCATGTCTGCTTTCACATTCTGTCCTCGAAGCTCCTAGAGAATTGGCAGGTCAGTCTCCCCTTAACAAAAGCCTTTATCCTTACCTCTTCAAGCTAGCGGCCCCCCCTTCTCTATCACAATCTGACCCACATTTTATCCACAGCAAGCCTGGTTCACAACATCCTTAGTTCCAGGAAGAAGAGAGGATCACACACCAGCCCACTAGAGATTCCTAGAGCTGAGGAGTTCCCAGAAAAGCCATTCCTGCCTGGTCAAGGGAGAGGAACGTCAGCCTAAGATGGCTAGAGGAGATTAGAAGGAGAGGACAAGGAAGACAATGGAGAAGACATCAAACTCAAAAGCAAGTGAAAGCATCATGTGCCTGGGGCGCTGCTACTTCCTGAGAAGACCAAGAGATGCTCTGGCCTACCCTGATGTTGGTCCACGCTGGTGCTGGATCAAAACCCTCCTGTTTAACAAGCAATTTGGCGTTACCTATGAATAAACACTTTCAAAAGCTGACGGAATAATGAAGAAGGGACGGTTCTCTCTAGGCACCTCTTCACATTCTGTAAAAGAGCCTACCGTATTGGCCCCATGTGCACAGTAGTTTTATATTCTTTTTATGAGCTTCTTAGCAGTCAAGCCCAGTTCAGCTTCACCTTTTAGGTTTAGAGATGAGTGTTTTTAGCTTAAGTACCTCGGCCGGTCTTTGCCGATATGTTGTGGCTTTCATTAAACAGCCTAGGAAAGCTCTTGTAATCCTCCAACGCTAGGAACACGTGTGCCCACAGCCAGCTCCCGCGCAGCCTGCGTTTCAGCACCGCCGTCTTTGGAGAGCGCCTCACCCTCACCGCAGGGCCGGGCCAGGCCTTGCGCCCAGTCTCTCATCCATCCTAGGAGCACTGGCTCCTAACCTACTTCTCCAAGTCCCGGGAAAGAGCACCCCCCAACTTCTAACTTCCTATTTCCTGCTTTTCAAGTGACCTCCGCGTCCCTCTCTCGGGGTCCGCACCTTTGGTTCCTGCTGGGGCAACCTCCGCGGCGCGTGGCTCCCACACCCGTGGCTAGAGATGTCCAGACGCCATCGATTAATCTTCGTTCTCCTGATTCTCTGCTGGTCCTTAGACCTGCACCCTGACGCCCCGGCTTGTTCCCCTTCTGTACACCCCAAAGCCTTCCTGAAGCAAACGCGCGAAGACGCGCTCGCACCCCCCCCCCCCCGCACTTGCGCTCGCACGCACAGACACACACATCCATCCTCACTCCACACCGCAAGGCTGCCAGGGCCATAGCCGCCCAGGGCAGAGCGGCGGCCAACTTGGGCCCGGATCCATCCCCACCTGCGGGCGGACCACCTCCCGAGGCCGCCGCCTCTCTCCTCGCCTTGCAGGTCAAACCTCGGCCAGCCAGGGGGTCCCCTCCCCATCATCACTCAGCATCCGCCTCGCGCGGGGACACACACGGTCACCGTCCCCAAACACTGGTCCCTGCGCCGCCGGGAACTGCCAGCCAAGCCCGGTATTCGCCTCCCTGAAGCCCCAGCCCCTGTCCCTGGGGGTCGTGTGCGAGTGTGTTCGTGTCGTCTCCGAGGCGCATTTAACTCCTTCCAGCTTCCTGCCCATCCTAAACAAACCGCACGTTACCTCCAGCCTCCCTCCTCCCAGCCTCCCTCCTCCCGGCTCCGCGCCCCAACCTCTGCCCCATCCTCGCCGGCCAAGCAGCCGAACCTCCGCACTCGGTCCTCCGGCGCTCCAGGCTGGAACCCCCACCCGGCCCGGAGGACAGCCACCCCCGGCCCCGCCCCTCCCCCACGCCTGGCCCTCGGCGACGCGATCCGATCCCGAGCTAGGGAAGCCTCGGAAAACGCAGCCTGCGTCGGCCCGCGCCGGCCGAGGTCCGAGAGGCTGACCCCGCAGCAGCCCCGTCGGCCGGCGCGCCCCACCGCCCGGGCACACGCCTTCCTGCCCCGGCGCCCAGCAACACCCCGGGGCCGGCGAGAGGCGAGCGGCGGAAGCAGCCTCCGGAGGTGGGCGGTGGACTCACCGAACATCTGAATGTGCCCTTTGGTGATGGGATTGAAGCTGCCGCAGGCCAGCAGGATAACGTGGGTCTTTGTGGTCTCGGTCATGATGGGGTGGGTCCCTCGCCCTGGTCCAGGGGTCGCCTCTCTTTTTGTGTCTCGATATGTCTGCAGAGGGAGAAAGGAAGGCGAGGCTCCGGCGGTGGATGCTGTGGACTCCTAGGAGCCGCTCCAGACGCAATCCGCGTCACTCCCCGCCTCCCCTTAACGCTTGCAGCTCCGGCGAGATCCGAGGCCGCTTTTGTACGGCTCTCCCCGCGCCTCTCTCAGCCTTCTTCGTTCTCTCTAGCCTCTTTCTCACCTATGATCCTCTCACTTCTCGCGCGTGCCCGACCCCATCCCAGCACGCACACCGCCTCACTCTGTATTCCTTAGTTTATCTATAAGGCAAGAAGCTGTACCAAGACCCAGAGCCACAGATCTTACAGCATAGTGCGAGCCCTGAGCCCCGCCTCTGTCGGATTTGTTCCCCTTCTCGCTCTTCTCCCTCCCCATCTACTATCTCTAATCTGTCCAATTCCAAATATGTTTGCTCTTACCAATTTTCTTTCTCTCAAAATTGTGAAAAAGGACAGTTGTTCGTTTCAGCAGTCTTCATTTATATCTCCCCCACATTTAGTGCCTCTAAACGATTGAACTGATTCCAAATTTTGGTTACTAAGAAATAGTGACAGAGAGCCCTTTTCTCCGTTACGATGTTCCTTTGTGTGGGTTGAAGCATTGAGGAAATCAATGAATCAGTATTTGAACTCATGATCCTGTATCAGCTATTAAAGTTGAGACAAAGCTGCCTTTTCGTCAGTATTTCTGGACTGCTCAGCACTAGACGCTGTTATGGTCCTTGCTGCTGGAGCAAAGCACCTCTCCTCTCGTCATTAAGTTTGCATTCTACTGAAGGAGATAGACAATAATTAGAAAAAAAATTGTGCAAAACCCAGTAGGGGAATTAATTCACTCTCATGTTCTAACGGACCAGAGTGGATAAAGATATGGTCTGAGAAGGGCTCTCTCCTCTAGACAAGAAGTTGCTAGTGTAGGTATCTGGGGAGCAGGTAGGGCTTCCATTGCTTATAGACATGAAAGGAGGCCCACGTGACCAGAATGCACGGACACACCTGGAAATGGTGGGGAGAAGTGTGCAGTGAGGATCAAACAGGGCTTGCAGGCTAGGAGAGTGGGGTTTTCCTGAGTGGACTAACTTATAGGGGAGCAACAAAGGGAAGCCACTGAAGTTTTTAAGTAGGAGAGTAGTGTGCAATTTACATTTTTTTTTTGCTTTGGTTTGGGGGTATTTAAATTTAATTTTTAATTTTATTTGTATGAATGGGTTGCCAACATGCATGTAAGTGCACCAATGTCATGCAGTGCCCATGTAGGTCAAAAGAGGGCATTGGACCCCCTAGAACTGGAGTTATGGGCTGCCATGTGGGTGTTGGGAACTCAACCCAGGTCTTCTGCAAGAGCAGCCAGTGCTCTTAACCACTGAGCCATCTCTCCAGCCCAGTTTTGTTTTGCTGTTTGAGACGGGAGCTCCCTGTGTAGCCTCGGCTGCCCTGGCACTGGTCATGTAGACCATCCCAGGCTCACCGCGATCTCACAATGGTCTGCTTGCCTCTGCCTCCCAAGTGCTGGAATTGAAGGACTGTGCCACCAGGGCTAGTGTTGGAATTTACACTTTGTGAGATAGTTCTGGCTGTTGGGAAAAAGTGAGTGAAATGGAAGACAAGAAAGAAAGTTGGGAAATTCTGCTGGTTTCCTTAGACAAGGGGCACTGTCTTGGAACTTGGAAAGTTGCTGGGTAGGGAAGGGAGAAGTAGATGGAGGCAGTATATATTTGGTAGATTTTGTGGCTCGTAGTCTGAAAACAGATTATAGGGAAAAGGGGAAGCAGAGAAATCAAGGAAAATACCTTAAAATTTGTGGTTATCAAATGAGTGGCTTAAGATTCAGAAAATGGGGGAGAATAAGTTTAAAGAATGGTCACATGTTCTATTCTGATGCAATGAGTAGAAACAATAATTAGCTTAGTGATTCATAAGTACAAGTACTACTTTTCCTGGGCTTCAAGTTTCTTGGATAAATTTCTACCCCATGGCAGTAAACTGTTCATTGTTTGTTGTAGGAGTCAGTTCTCTTCTTCTGCTCTGTGGGTTCTGAGGACTGAACAGGCTTGGTGGAAAGTGTCTTTACCCACCGAACCATCTCACCAGTCCTGTTCATTGTTTCTTATCTGAGAGCTTTCGGCAGATGTGCAGTCACCATTTCTTAATTTCTACTGAATAGTAAGTCAATCTCTGCTATGCATAAAATTTCTAACTTATTAAAAATTTTATTACTTTGTATGTGTGGCATGAGTGTGTGCATGTTTGTATGTATGTGTATACACACGTGTGAGTATATTATGTTACTAGTGTGAGAGTCAGAGGACAGCTTGCAGGAGCCAGCTCTCTCCTTCCGCAGTGTGGGGTCCTGGGAATGGAGCTCAGGTCATCACTTAGTGGCAAGTGCCTAGACCTGATTAGTAGTCTTGCCAGCCCTAAATTTTCTAGTTTAAAGATAATAGCTTTAAGAATTTACCTATCAGAGCTGGGCGTGGTGGTGCGTGCCTTTAATCCTAGCACTTGGGAGGCAGAGGCTGGCGGATCTTTGTGAGTTCAAGGCCAGCTTGGTCTACAGAGTGAGTTCCAGCTGGGGCTACAGGGAGAACCTGTCTCGAAAAGACCAAATAAAAAAAAAAAAAAAAGAGAGAATTTACCTATCTATTATCACCTATCATCTATCTATCTATTATTCATAATGAAGTTTGTGTCCTCCCTAAAATGGGATGCAAATTAGTGGGATAAAAAGAGTAAGGGATTTTAAAATTTATTATTTTTATTTTTTGTGTATGAATGTATTGCTTGCATGTAGTTAAGGGCACCTGTGTCCTGCAATGCCCACAGAGATCAGAAGAGGGTGTCAGATTCTCCTGGAACTGGAGTTATGGACGATTGTTAACCACCATGTGTATTCTGGGAATTGAACCTGGGTCCTCTGAAGAGCAGCCAGTTCTCTTAACCACTGAGCCATCTGTACAGCCCTCCATGAATTTTATCTTCTGCATGATTAACATAATTATAGTTAAACAATAAATACTTATTGAATGCCTGAAACTTACCAGTACTGATTTAAGGATTGGGAACAAAACAAAGTTTCTGACTTACTTCACCTTACATTCTAGACAAAAACAGTACATCAAAAGCAAATGACTAGGTGCCCTGGTAACAGATAACAGAGCAAATCAGGGTAAGAAACAAAGGGAAGGGAAGGGAAGGGAAGAAGGGAAGGGAAGGGAAGGGAAGAAGGGAAGGGAAGGGAAGGGAAGGGAAGGGAAGGGAAGGGAAGGGAAGGGAAGGGAAGGGAAGGGAAGGGAAGGGAAGGGAAAGTCCTCTTTACTCACAGTGGTCAGGGATACAGAGCCTCTTTTTCTTTGAGCAGAAACTCGGATATGAACATTTGGAGGTGGGCAGGCCAGGCAGAACAGCAAGAACAACAGGGCTGAAGAACAAGAGTGCTTAGAGATGCTCTACCTGAAAAAGAATGAATGTGGAAAAAGGCGGGAGATGATCAGAAAAGTCGGACGCGTTATGCAGGGCCTGGAAACTGCTCCAGGTGGCTCTGGCTGTTTCAGTAAGAGACGAGAAGCCATCGAGTAATTTTGAGTGGGAGAGTGGCAGGAGCTGGATCGCATTTGGAAGTATCAGTTTGGCAGGAGATATACGCTTCGGAGTCGTTAGTATAGTTTTATATTTAAAGTCATGGGAATGAGGTCATCCAGGGAGAAGCAAATATAGAGAAGAGAAAGCAGGCCCTTAGATTTAGCCCTGGGGCGGACCAAATTAGCGATGTCCAATACCGCCAGCATCCATCAGGCCTTAGCAGAAGCCCTGACACTCTGCTCTGTTTAATGTGCTTCACTCTGAGTGCATCCCATTTTAGAGAGGAGCACACAGAGGTGCAGAAACCAAGTAATGAGTCAGACGGCTGGTGCGTCCAGTCAGCTACAAACACTGGCCGTTTCCATCAGAAGACCTGCTCTGGACCCAACACCATTCTCTGGCTTCACTTTTATGCTAGACCGACCAAATTTTTTTCAGTTATATTTTGTGCTTCTTGTTGGTCCTGTCCTTCTACCTTTATGTGAGTTTCAGGGATCAGATGGTAGACTTTCCATGAAGCCCTGGGTTTGAGTTCCAGAAGACATAAACTGGGTTTGATATACATAAGAAGTTTGAGTTTAAGGCCAGCCTGGAATATTTGAAACTCTGTCTTAAAAAAAAAAAAAAGCAAGTCTGGAGAGATGGCTCAGCAGTTAAAAACACTGGCTGTTCTCCAGTTCTAGGGGATCCAATGCCTTCTTCTATGATCTCCAGGTACTGCTTGACATGGGTTCTCTTACATACCTGTAGGTATAACATTTATACACATAAAAATACATAAATAAAAATTTTAAAGCAAAGCCAGACATTGTGAAGCACACCTTTAATCCCAGCACTCAGGAGGTAGAGGGAGGCAGATCTCTGAGAGATTGAGGCCAACCTGCTCTACATAGTGTTTTCCAGGCCAGCTAGAGCTGCAGAGGAACACAGTCTCAAACAAACAAGCAAAAACAAAACATGGGAGGGCAAAACCTGGCTACCTGGCTCAGCCGATTGCTAATTGTAGTTTGGGAGGTCCCTCCTTGACAACCCTCTGTTCTGTCAAGCAGAATGGTGCCCACTTCTAGGTCATTAAGATAGCTAGTATGACAAGCTCTGAGAGTGCTTAGAGCCTGCCAGATAGTACACATTAAAAATCATTTCCAGGACTGGAGAGATGGCTCCAATGTTAAAAGCACTGGCTGTTCTTGCAGAAGACCTGGGTTTGAATCTCAACACCCACATGGCAGCTAAGAACTGCCATAACTCTAGTTCCAGGGGATTTACCCTCTTCTGTCCTCCATGGGCATTGCATGACACAGGTGTCCTTACACACATGCAAGCATAACACTCATAAATAAATAAATAAATAAATAAATAATATAAAAAATCATTTCTAACTATTGCCAGTATGACAGATGCTATAGTACACATAGATTTTTTTTTGAAGTGAGTAAAGAGTAGTTTAGCTTCTATTTGGTTGGTTGGTTTTGACTTTATTTTAGGCATTTTTTAGCTTTGCCTCAAATTGCACAATTGATAGATATAAAATACCTATTGAGCAGAGTGTGGTGGTGCACACACCTTTAATCCCAACCCTCAAGAGGCAGAGGCAGATGGTATTCTGTGAGATAAAGGCCAGCCTGGACTACAAAATGACTTCAAGGCCAAACAAAACAAACAAACCAGGAAAAATACCACAAATACTTATCATTTTTCAGTGCTTATTGTTCCCATTGATAGACTGCCAGGGATGTTTTTGGAAGTAAGAGTCTTAGAAGGGAGTGGCTTTGGAGAGTGTCAGGAATCTGTATGTTAACCAGTGAAAACAAATAATCAAAAACATTAACATTGGATTTGTCTTATTTGTTTTGAGACAGGGTCTCCCTATAACTCTAACTGGCCGAGTATTTGCTATGTAGACCGGGTTGAACTCATGGAAATCTGCCTACTTCTACCTCCCAAGTGCTGGAATAAAGGGAAGTGCCATCATGCCTGGCCAATGAATTTATCTTTAATGAAGACTTCAACACTCCTTAATAAGATATGGAAATGGGGAAAAATATATAGAAAGAGGGTTATCACTCTTGCATAATGAATTCATCTTCATATTCATAAGGATCTATTCTTAGGAGTGCTTATTTTAACTTAGGTAATGTAATTTGGTCTAGTGTTTTGACTTTCTGGCAGCTGGAGATTGCCTCAGGCTGAAAGGAAGGAGATAGTCATTGGCCTGTACCTTAGGACCTGCTCCCACCCAGTGAGCCTCCAAATGGCAGACTGTCCAACCAGAATGTCCCCTGCTCTGGTAGGAGCAGGCTCGAGTGTCTACTGGATATGGTTTGAAATGTACATGTGTAAAGTCTTATCGTGTGCACGCTCACTTATCTCTCTCCTTATTTAAAAAGTTTTTGATTTATTTTATTTTTAATTATGTGTATATGTCTGTGTGGGGGTTTGTGCATGTAACTTGTCAGTGTTCACAGAGCCCAGAGGTAGTGGATTCCCCACGGAGCTGGAGATTACAGGTGGTCATAAAGGGCCTGACATGGGTGCAGGGAATCAAACTCAAGTTCTCTGAAGGAACAGTAGTACTCTGACCTGCTGAACCATCGCTCCAGCCCTATTACAAATTTTCATAACAAATCATTGCATTTTCATGAAGAGGATATTAGGGATTATCCACCTCAATGAGAGTGAAAAGAGGCACACACAAAATGAGGCTTCCTTGGTTCCTGGGACTGCGTCAGATGCGGAATGTTTACTCTATGTTTCCTGAGTTTAAAAAAATAGATACGAAAGCCATGTTTTTTTTTTTATTTTTTTATTATTTATTTCTTTATGTGTATAAATGTACTGTCTGCATGTAGGTCTGTGCACCCGTGTCGTGCAATGCCGTGGAGGTCAGAAGAGGGTTGTCGGATTCCCCTGGAACTGGAATTCTCCTGGAATTGGAGTTTCAGACGGTTCTCGGCCGCCATGTGGGTGCTGGGGATCGAACCCAGGTCCTCTGTAAAAGCGGTCGGCGCTCTTAACCACTAGGCTATCTCTCCAGCCCCAGCCATGTCTTTTTTTTTTATTATTATTTATTTCTGTATGTGTATGAATGAACTGTCTGCATGCAAGTCTGCGCACCCGTGTCGTGCAATGCCGTGGAGGTCAGAAGAGGGTTGTCGGATTCCCCTGGAACTGGAGTTCTCCTGGAATTGGAGTTTCAGACGGTTCTCAGCCGCCATGTGGGTGCTGGAGATCGAACCCGGGTCCTCTGTAAGAGCGGTCGGCGCTCTTAACCGCTAGGCCATCTCTCCAGCCCCCAGCCATGTCTTTTTAAGGCTCTCCGGAGTTCCTTGTATTCACAGAGCCCTCTCCCTTGCATTCTGCACTCTTCTTCCAGGGAGGGCTAACTGGGTTGGCACTGTGCTTCCTTGGTTCTCCATGAGCAAGCATCATCCCGTCCATCCAATGGGAGTGTTTCTGCAGCCTCTCCTTTCCCTAGCTCCAACGTCCACCTCAGATCTCACCTAGACTTATCATTTCTCCAATTATTCAAATCCCATTTCGCAAATGCAATATATTCCTAAATTTAAAACCTGGTTATCACTGGGCATGGTGGTGCACACCTTTAATCCTAGCACTTGGGAGGCAGAGGCAGGTGGATTTTTGTGAGTTCAGGACCAGCCTGGTCTACATACCAAGTTCCAGGATAGCCGGAGCTACAGGAAGACCCTGTCTCAAAAAGACCCCCCCAAAAAAAACCTGGTTATCAGTTTTAAACACAAAAATACTGCTGGCCCCATGAAAGGGAGATTCATGTCTACACCCAGGAAGAATTGTGCACCACTAAACAAATTTCTTCAATGAAGTCAGATATTTGTTGATTTATTCTTCCTACTTCTCAAAGATATTTAGGATAGAACCAATAATAATTTCACCATGAAGCTGATGATATCAATGCTTATATTTCCTTCCCCAGGAGCAGACATAGGAGCTAGACAAATCAGTTCCACAGACTTGGAAAGAAGTGTAATTGATTAAGAAGCAAACTTATTCCCTGAAATGTCATCTGAGAATATCTCTGCCTCCTGCCTTTGAGTCACCAAAATGGAAAACACATCTGACTCAGGGGAGTATTAATAAAGGACAAGGAACTTAAAATACAATTTTTTTCATTAGGTCAATACTGTGCAATGTAGTTAAATCAGACCTAACCTCTCATATTTATCTAATGACTCCCTGAGTGTATTGGACATGGAAATAATCATGCTGCAACTGAGCCAGCCACACTGATAATCTGCCACTAGTAGCTAAACTTATTGCAGTGTAAGAAAAAATTCCACCAATGGTCTATTAGTTTCAGTCTTTAGAATTCATACCCTTTGGGTGGGGTGAAGTAGCTCAAGGTTAGTACCTGCACGCTTTTTACAAGTTTGCTCAGGACTACTTCAGAAATAAATATCAGAACTATTACTCAAAGTAGGGTTTAATCAAAAGTGAGATGGCTGGAGAGATGGCCTAGCGGTTAAGAGCGCCGACCGCTCTTACAGAGGACCCGGGTTCGATCCCCAGCACCCACATGGCGGCCGAGAACCGTCTGAAACTCCAATTCCAGGAGAACTCCAGTTCCAGGGGAACCCGACACCCTCTTCTGACCTCCGCAGCATTGCACGACACGGGTGCACAGACTTGCTTGCAGACAATACATTCATACACATACAGAAATAAATAAAAAAATTAATAAAAAAAAAATTCAAAAGTGAGATGGGACAATCTAATGGATAGCTCTAGCTTTAGGCACAATTTTATCCAAGGACTTAAACTGTTTGTTTGTTACAGACAAGGTCTGACCCTGAAACTCCCTATGTAACTCAGGCTAGCCTCCAACTCACAGCAACCCTCCCAAGTGCCAAGATTGCAGGCATAAACTACTCTATCCAGCTGGGGTTTACAAAATCTGAAGACTACTTTCTTTCTCTCAGCATCTCTAGCCCACTTTCCTCTGTGATTGATTTATTCTCAGACACAAAGCCCTCCATGTAGAACAAGGTGACTATTGACAGCCTTGCATGGCATTATCCTTACACAGGCACAGAGAGCATCTTTCCCAACAAAGCCAGCAAAAGTCTCAAAGAAGGGGCTGGAGAGATAGCTCAGAATTGAGGAGCTGAGTTCTGTTCCCAGCACTAAGTGGCTCCCAGTTGCCTGGAACTCCAGCTCCAGGGCCTCTGACACCCTCTTCTGGCCTCCAGGAGTACCTGCACTCATGTGCACATATACCGACACACACATACATATAAGGCACACATCTTTAATCCGGGCACTCCAGAGGCAGTCTGATTTCTGTAAGTTCAAGGCCAGCCTGGTCTACAGAGCTACTTCTACGCCAGCCAGGGCTATATAGCAAGAGCTATGCCTGCTCAGTACCTGTGACTAGAAAGAGGAAATATTCTAATTACCCCACCTGGTCAGAAAGGAAGGTCAACTTCATCCAAAGTAATTGGCCTGGACAGGATTGTAACAGAGAAGAGTAAAGAAGCCTGACAAAATAATATCCTTGTTGAAATGCAAAATAAAACCACTAGTCAGAAGAGCTAAGATCCAAAACCAAATGGCAAAAGCTTATGAGGATAAGTTCTTATCCACTGCTGGTGGGAATACAATCTGGTGCAGTCACTCTGGGAATCAGTGTGGAGCTTCCTCAAAAAGCTAGACATTGATTTATTCTTTGATCCAGACATACCATTCTTGGGCATATACTCAAAAGACTCTATACCATACTACAGGAATACCTGATTTTCCATGATCATTGCAGCCTTTTTCTTTTTAAAAATATTTTATTTAGGCTGGGCATGGTGGCACATGCCTTTAATCCCAGCATTTGGGAGGCAGAGGCAGGTGAATCTCTGTGAATTTAAGGCCAGCCTGATCCACATAATGAGTTCCAGGACAGCTGGAGCTACAGGGAGACCCATCTCAAAAAGACCAAAAACAATTATGAAATTCACAGGTAAATGGAACTGGAAACAACCATCCTGAGTGAGGTAAACCAGACCCAGAATGACAAAGATCACATATTCTCTCTGGTAGCTGGATGATAGCTTCAAAATCTATATTTGGAAGTTTCAATTTGAAAATCCAGAGAGGTCCTTGCAGAGGACCTGGGTTCAATTCCCAGCACCCATGTGGAGGCTAAGAACCATCTTTAAGCCGTAAGTGCAAGGCTAGCCTGCAGCCTGGTCTAAAGAGTGAGTTCTAGGCCAGCTGGGGCTATAGGGAGACCCTGTCTCAAAAAAAAAGAGAAAATCCAGAGAGGTCAAGAAGCTAATAAATGACCATGGGTGGTGGGGAGGCTTCCTGGGAAGAGAGGTAGAATGAAATGGCATAAAAAGGGGGAAAGGGGGGGCTGGACAGATGGCTCGGCAGTTAAGATCACCAACTGCTCTTGCAGAAGACCCAGGTTTGATTCCCAACACCCACATGGTGGCTAAGAAACATCTTTAAGCCTGGTGTGGTGGTGCATGCCTTAGATCCTAGCACTTGAGAGGCAGAGGCAAGCAGATCTCTGTGAGTTCAAGGCCAGCCTGGTCTACAGAGTGAGTTCCAGGCCAGCTGGGGCTACAGGGAGACCCTGTCTCAAAAGACCAAAAAAAAAAAGGGAAAGAAGAGTAATAAAGTAGGAAGGATTAAATGGTATGGTGAATGGGAGGGTAGGGCAGAAAAGGGAGTGTATAACTAACACTGATGGCCTTTAGAAAAGGCCACAGGAAAATATATGACTATACAAGCTACTTTAAAATATGCATATACATTATAAAAGGAAAGTTAAAGGAATTTACCTTATAACCTTATAACACCATAGACTTGCAAAGTAGAATTCCAATGCCAGGAATGGACACCCTCCTTTGAAGCTGTTGACCACAGACCTTCAAACAACACTGGCCATTGCCCCTGCTATTGGTTACCCACCAGAACTTGATGGTAAGACTCTATCGCTGAAGACACTACATACACAAACCATAGAACAAACACAGAGAAATCAACCTGGTGCTGACTTTAAAGCCTCATCTCTACTGTCCAGCTTTCCTAGTGCTGCAAGGTGCTGTGGAAGCTATGTGAAGAGAATATTTAGCTTGAACCTTACCCATCTGTGAATCCTCTGAGCTAAAACAACAACTGCCCTGGCAAGATATTCCTACCAATACAATGATGGCATGAATATTATAAGAGTAACCCTTACTTTCTAAGTGGATTTAAGGTCCACTTCACAGGAAGGAGCCCATACCTGACACTGATATCAGGCTTAGGAAGCTGAAGCCAGACATCCCATAGGCAACAAGAGAAACCCTAATGCAATTATTCTACTAAATAGATATGGTATTAAGCTGATGTCTAATGACCTAATATTATACCCATAGATTCATGCATCTCTCAGCTCTCAGCTGAGAAGCACCCTTACGCACAGCTGGTGATTGACAAAGAGAATCACAGCTGGCCACTATGCAAAGACAGAGAGGCTGCAGACTGCTCATTCCTGAATAAGACACCTGTATCGAACCAATGCTCAGGGACCATTGTGGAAGAGAGAGCAGAAAGATTGTAAGAGCCAGAGGAGGTGGATGAATATAAAGAACCAGAGTTTTCCAGACAGCTGGTCATTTACTCCTATGAACTCACAGCAGTGGTGACAGCATGAAGAAGCCAGGCAGAATCTCGGCACAGATGTGGGTAAGTGGATAAGAACTCCCAACCCTATCTGGGGAACTATTGGCAACCAATGGCTGCTGGGCAGGAGTGATTTAGTCTAGTTTAAGGGGGAGATTCTTAGTGGGTTGACCAGGCTCCTGTGGATGAACCCACTCCAAAGGGCATTTGGGGGCACAAACCTGAATGTACAGGCCTTCATATATATTATATTGGGCGGGGGGAGTAAGATGCAAATACTAGAGGGGGTATTAAAAACAAAAATATACTGTTCCACTCCAATGAACAGGAGCTGTGGTCCCCTCATGTGAGCTGGAACTATGATCCTCCTGTAGGAAGCTTTCTTTTTATGCTGAACAGGGACCTCTCGGCCCTGATAAGGGGAATGGAAACACAGTGCATGATTTGCAGACACTGTGGGGAGCTGACCCCTTGGTGCAGAGGCCAGCTGGCTACTTCCCATGGCCCAGCCTGGATGGTACTTCCAACTCAGGCCCTTAGCCTGGACCCATGAGACACGTGTTCCACTCTTGGCCATGTCTTCCCACCTGACCGGAGACTGCTGAACCCTGGACAGGAATTTTGGGCTGATGGCTATTGGCCTCCCTTCAGCCTATGCCCACTCACAACACCAGTTACCCAGATTGGTGGTCCACAAAGGAGAACCTTTTTCCAACCCACTGGCCACCTGAACGAAATGCAAGCCTATATTAGCCTGTATGTGCACAATAATTAATTAAAAAAATAATGGTTGGGAATTCCGTGATGATGTTACTATGAAATTCAAATTTATTCCTTGCTACAGCCTGCTTTTATAAACCAAATGATGTTAGTTCCCAGGACCAATTATAAGTCCCCCAACTCCACGCCACTATACACCATTGCCCCACCCAGCATCATGCACCTAGGCCATGTTGCTTGCTCCTCCTTGGGGCGAGGCCAGCCCCTAGGCCATGTGGTGCCCTGAGGCATGATAGCTGGAAAGCTAGCCTGCAATTCAAGCTGGATTTTCCCACATCCTCCCCCATTCCCAGGCCCATGAGCAGGAGTTCTGGTCCCTCCCTAGGAGCTAGAACCAATGGTCCCTTACTGTGACCTAGAGCTGTGGTCCCCTCCTGTGAACCTGGAGCTGTGGTTGCCTCCTATGATATGGTGCAGTTCCTCCTCTGTGAGCCCAAGTTGGGGTCTCCTCCTGTAAGCTCCAGCTCTGATCCCCTCCTTTGAACTAGAGTTGTTGTCCCCTCTTGTGAGCTGGAGCTGTAGTCCCCTCCTGTGAACTGGAGCTGTGGTCCTCTCCTGTAGTCCCATCACATGAGCCCAAAGCTTTGAACCCCTACTGTGATGGTTAATCCTGGGTGTCAACTTGACTGGACTAAGGAACAAATAAGAGAAAAAGGATCTTCGGATTTGACCCTTCAACCCGGATGTCCCACCCCAAATGTGGGTGTTACCTTCTGCCAGCAGGCCAGAGGGAGCTGGTCCCTTTTTTTTCTGCGGCTTGCCTCTCTCTCTTACTGGTGAGTTTGTCTTGCTGCTGTGATCAACCCTTCGGATCCCAGCGTGTACTGAGACCGGCACATCTGGAATCCACTGGGCCTTCAGCACCAGACTGGGACTACTGAGACATCCAGCCTTGCGGACTGAGCAGTTCCCTGGATTCTCAGCCTCTCCAGTGAGGCGCAGCTACTGTTGGACTCCTTGAACTCTGTCACGTAAGCAAATCAATAAATTGTATATAGCTATAAATTCATCCTGTTGCTTCTGTTTCATTAGAGAAGCCTAACTAATACACCTACTGAGAGCCACAGTTCCACATTCCTCTGGTGGTAGCTGATGATGGAGCAGAGCAGAGCGTGGACTCCTGATCTTGGCAGCAGTTTCAGTCTTCTCTGGGTGACTACATTCCCTACAGCCCTCTCCTCGAAGGTCCCAGGTTGTACATGACAGAGGCTTTGCATCTTATGCAGGGGGCAGGGGAGGCCTCTGTTATTTGCAGAGTCTGGTCTTGGTGGGACTGATTCTCTGGAGGGTCCTCCCACCTCCCACCTCCCCTGAAGCCCAGCTTGTGGTCCTCACTGCACTCATGGGGTATCCCCAGGCCTTGAAGTTGGACCTCTCCCATTACCAGACACCAACGAGTTTTCCAATATTTTCCTGTTACTGTTCTGTAGGTCCAGTATGCCTTTTCCTATGCTCTAATTGAACTTCTAGAAGTAAAAATCACAGTGTGGGAAGTTAAAAAAAGAATGTACTATAATAATTAACTGATATAATTCTCAAACTAAAAATATGCAATTATATCTTAGAATATCAATGTGAAATTCTTTGTCTACCTAATTGTTGAATATTGTGTACTGACAAAACAGTTCTATCATTCCTCAAGAATAATGTGAAATTTGTCACTGTTTCTATGTGACTTTGCCATCTACTCCCTTTCCAAATTCCCCAACCTATACACAGTCTTTCAATGTAATTATGTTACTTCTTTTTTTTTTTTTTTTTTTTTTGGTCTTTTTGAGACAGGGTCTCCCTGTAGCTCCAGCTGGCCTGGAACTCACTCTGTAGACCAGGCTGGCCTTGAACTCACAAAGATCCGCCTGCCTCTGCCTCCCGAGTGCTAGGATTAAAGGCGTGCGCCACCACGACCGGCAATTATGTTATTTCTTAAAGAAAGCAATATTAATAAAATATTTTAAAATTAAGAAGATATATTTTATTACTAAATCCATAGCTTGCTATTTTTTATTATGAAGTAATATTTCATTGTATGGGTATACCACAGCTTACTGATCTACTTAGAACTATAGATTTTTTTCTTCCCAATAAAAAAAAGTTACCATTATTATTATTATAAAGAAAAGCATACACTGAGCTGGGCTTGGTGACACACACCTTTAATCCCAGAAGGCAGATCTTCACTTACCATGGCCACACTCCCTAACAGTTCCATGACCTAAAGGTTCCACAACCATCTGTGACTCCAGTCCCAGGGGATTTGATGCCCTCTTCTGACTTCAGTGGGCATTGTACAATAGGGACGCACTTACATACAGGCAGGCAATACACTCATATACATACAATTTTAAAATGATAATAAAATTTAAAATAGTATCATTTACCTGTTGTCAGTAGAAGCAGGCAGATCTTTGTGAGTTCATGGCCAGCCTGATCTACATAATGAGTTCCAGCTGAGACTACAGAGAGACCCTGTCTCGAAAAGAAAAAGAAAGGAAGAAAGAAAAAGAAAAGATATACTTCACTAAAACATTATTAATCTATGTCTTAGAAATTAGTAAAGCATTCGTGACTTGTATTACAAAATAAATGATTATCAAAAATTATTTATTTATGAAATTTTCAAAAATTCAATTTAAAAATTAATTTAGGAAGCCGGGCATGGTGGCCCCTGCCTTTAATCCTAGCACTCAGGAGGCAGAGGCAGGTGGATCTTTGTGAGTTCAAGGCCAGCCTGGTCTACAGAGGGAGTTCCAGGAGAGCTGGGGCTACAGGGAGACCCTGTCTTGAAAGGACCAAAAACATAACAATAATAAAATAAAAAATTAATATAGGGGCTGGAGAGCTAGCTCAGCAGTTAAGAGCACTGGCTGCTCTTGTAGAGAGGAGGATCAGTTCCCAGCATCCACATGGCAGCTAACAACCATCTGTGACTCCAGTCCCAGGGGATCTGATGCCCTCTTCTGACTTCAGTGGCCATTGCATGACAGGGATGGTACTTAGATACAGGCAGGCAATACACTCATATACATAAATTTTAAAAATAATAATAAATTTCAAAATAGTATAATTTACCTGTTGTCAGTAGAATAAAACATATCTCAGACATCAAACTTGATCAAAACCAGAAAATGCAGGGCTGGTGAGATGGCCCAGCAGTTAAGAGCACCGACTGTTGCAGAGGACCCGGGTTTGGTTCCCAGAACCCACATAGCAGCTAAGGACCCTCTTTAAGCTGGGCATGGTGGTGCACACCTTTAATCCTAGCACTCAGGAGGCAGAGGCAGGTGGATCTCTGTGAGTTCAAGGCCAGCCTGGTCTACAGAGTGAGTTCTAGGCCAGCTGGGGCTATAAGGAGACACTGTCTCAAAAAAAAGAATGCTCCCCATAGGCTCCAAGTATTTGAACACTTGGTCCCTGATTTGTGACGGTATTTGTGGGTTGTGGAACCTTAAGGGACTGTGACCATGGGTAGGGAAGCATAGGGATGGGCTTTGAGAGTGTGCAGCCATGCCCACTTCTAGTCTGGCTCTCTCTACTTCCTATGCCAGCTTGAGGATGTGATTGCTTGGCTTCCTCCTCTGGTCACCTCCTCCACCACAGCTCCCCCAGATTATGGACTAATTTTCTGGAACCATAGGCTCAAATACACTCTTCCTTCTATAAGTTGCCTTGTTCATGGCGTTTTATCACAGCAACAGGAAAGTAAGTAATATACCAGGAGTGGGGTGGTGCTGTAAAAAGCCCGAAATGTGGATTTTTGAAGGAATATAGAAGACTTTGGAAGTTTGCACTAGAAAAGCAGTTGAATACTGTAAACAGAGCTTAATGGGCCAGTATAAGATCCTGGAAGAAGTAATGCAGAGAGCAGAGTTGTTCCAGAAGGAAATAAGGACTTAAACAACAACTGGGATACTTTGTAAACAGTATGCCTGCTGTCTGCCCACAGCCCAAGACCTCACCTGAGCTTAATTTGAAAAGTAATGGACTTAATTTTTTTGGCAGAGGAAATTTCAAAACAGCCTAAAATAGAATCAGTGGCATGGTTATTAGTGGTGAATACTGTGGAGATCTCCAATGAAAACGAGCAAATGGAGTAGAAAGAAATGCAGAATGTACAATTCGGACAGAAAGAAAGCATTGTGCAGTTTAATAATGTGGTAGCCAAGGCATGTGCTGAAGGAGAGGCTTTTTTTTTTTTTTATAAAGAGATTAGAGCCTTTAAAGAGAGGCCTCCAGGGGCTGGAGAGATGGCCTAGCGGTTAAGAGCGCCGACTGCTCTTACAGAGGATGCAGGTTCGATCCCCAGCACCCACATGGCGGCCGAGAATCCTCTGAAACTCCAATTCCAGGAGAACTCCAGTTCCAGGGGAATCCGACACCCTCTTCTGACCTCCGCGGCATTGCATGACACGGGTGCACAAACTTGCATGCAGGCAGTACATTGATACACATACAGAAATAAATAAATGTTTAAAAAATAAATAAATAAAGAGAGGCCTCCAGATCTGCACTCCAACAATGGAAAGGGTACCCTCAGGGCAAGACCACAAACAGCTAAGCCTCCATGTTGTGAAAGGAAAATGCTGGAGTGGTTTTCAGCACTGGAAAGCTGCTAACATAGGTGAAGCAGGCCAGGATCCATCAAGACTGGCAGTCAAGCTTGTCGGTATACTTCACATTCATATGCTGGCTTTAGAGGCATGAAAGATACGAGGATGAAGCGATCAGATCATTAGTTCTTCCTCTGTGGTTTCAGGGAGCTTCCCAAGGCCAGGCTGTGCAACAGGGCCATCTTTACATAAAGAAGGGCGTGACAGGCCATTGTGTGTAGCTGTGAAGGTGAAGCCTGGCTAGCAGTGAAGACCCCAAGATGTCGGAGATGTGAGACGTCTGCCAAGGAGAGCTGTATACAAGAAGCGGTACTAACCCAAGAGAGAAATGTATGCTGCACTCAGCAAAGCTGGAGGGGCTGAGCCACCTAAGCCCTGTGGAAGTAAAGTCCCAGACATCAAACACAGAGCTGCGGGATCTGGTGTTTTTCCTGTTCGGTTTCTGTCTTGTTCTGGTCCAGTATTTCCTTACTATATTCCTACTTTTCCCTCTTGGAATGGGAATGCGTTTTCAGTTCCATTGTACATTGGAAGTATGTAGTTTGTCTTTTGACTTTACAAGAGCTTACAGTTAAAATGTTGCCTTGAGTCTTAGAAGAAACTTTGGACACTGAACTTTTGAATAGTATTGATACTGGTAAAAGACTACGGGGCCTTTTAAAGATGGACTAAATGCATTTTGCATTTTATATGATCGTGAGCCTATGGGAGCCAGAAAGCATACTGTGGTGGTTTGAATGAGAATGTTCCCCATAGGCTCCAAGTATCTGGACACTTTGTCCCCAGTTGGTGGCATTGTTTGGGGAGGTTTTAGGAGGTGCAGCCTTGCTACAGGAAGCATGGCAGTGGGGACAGGTTTAGAGAGTTCTTAGAGGTTTCCAGTTATTCTATGCTTCCTGTGCATGCTTGAAGATACGACTGCTCAGCCTTATGCTCCAGCCACTTCTGCCACCACGCCTTCCTGGCCAGGAATTGGGACAAGTGCATATTCAAGGATGTGAATGTGCTTGCCATCTAGAAGCTTCTAATCCCCCTGCCCACACATAATCCGTTATCTGTATCCTACTGTGATGGTTAATCCTGGGTGTCAACTTGACTGGACTAAGGAACAAATAAGAGAAAAAGGATCTTCAGATTGGACCACCTCAACCCAGATGTCCCACCCCAAATGTGGGCGTTACCTTCTGCCGGCAGACAGTATTAAAGGCCACAGCAGAGGGAGCTGGTCCCTCTTTTCCTGCGGCTTGCCTCTCTCTCACTGGCAGTTTGTCTTGCTGCTGTGATCAGCCCTACGGATCCCAGCGTGTACTGAGACCGGCAGATCTCCTGGAATCCATTGGGCCTTCAGCACCAGATTGGGACTACTGAGACATCCAGCCTTGCGGACTGAGCAGTTCCCTGGATTCTCAGCCTCTCCAGTGCGGTGCAGCTACTGTTGGACTCCTTGAACTCTGTCACGTGAGCAAATCAATAAATTGTATATAGCTATATATTCGTCCTGTTGCTTCTGTTTCTTTAGAGAAACCTGACTAATACACCTATGCTACCATATTCTTCTCTGAAAGCATCTTGGTCCTGCTGCTGTCCATAAGAAAGCTTTGGTTTCTCATGGCACAGACTGAATATGACCTCCAGTCCTCTGCACCTTTGACTTCTTTGTCTATGCTTTGACTCACACTGCATAGAGAGAAGCCTTTCAGCTTCATAAGACCATTCTGGTCCATTTAGATAGGTCCCCAAGTAGGACTTCCTCTACTTACCCCTTGGGTGGAGGTTGTAAGAGATATGGTCCCATTTCTTTTTTTTTTTTTTTTAAAATTTTTTTGGTCTTTTTGAGATAGGGTCTCCCTTTAGTTCCAGCTGGCCTGGAGCTCGCTCTGTAGACCAGGCTGGCCTTGAACTCACAGAGATCTGCCTGCCTCTGCCTCCTGAGTGCTGGGATTACAGCTGTGTGCCTCCACACCCAGCTAGGTTCCATTTCTAATATTCCAAATATACCCAAAATTAAACTCTACCATGAAAAGTAGTTCAGGACCTAGGGGAATGGACAGGGTGGTGTGACCATGTTCTAGTCCTAAAGATGACTGCTCATACCAGAGGATTATCCTTAAAAAAGAATGGATCCTATCTCTAAATGATACTGCAGGATTTGAGGCCCATCAAAAAAAAAATATCCAATGCAGATAAAGTGTCTGTACTATCTTTCTCCCCATCAAAAGCCTGGAATTTGGAATAATCTTATACAACTCATGTGGGGCATGTACTTCCAAAGGCTGGTAACAGACCAGACTTCAGTGTTAACTAAGAAGATAATTTATTTAAAGAATGTTTATTTTCTAAATTCAATGGATAAACCTGTGATCATAGCACATGGAAGGAGACTGAGGTTGGAGGATCGTGATTTCAAACCAATCCTACTGTATACAAAAACTCTGTTCCAAAAAATCAATAAAATAATATTAAATGAATGAAGAATTGGAATAAGAAAGATGGTGGAGAATGTAACAGATCACAAAAGTGAGCATATTTTGCTTTCTAGCCAATTCTTGCCGAATACTTCCAGAATTATCCTACTTTCATTTATCTTCCTACTACTCCCCAAGTTCTCCCTATTAAAATCTGGCTGGAAAAAAAGTCTAACTGCTTCTTAGCCATTTTTCATACTCCAGCTAAAGGGGAATTTTCAAAAGTACAAGTCAGATTATAGATTGTTTGTCTTAAAGTCTTCTAATAGCTCCTCTGTAGCCTCAAAGCAAAATTCAAGCTATAAAAACCTTACAAGTCCCCCCAGTCTTGCTTCTCATTGCCTGCCAAGTTCACCTATACCCTCTTTACCCCAGCCACACCTAGAACTGCTTTCAACAATCAACTGTGACAGAAGGAGCCAGAGATGGTAGCACACATCTATAATCCCAGCTGGGGATCTTAAATAACTTGTTTAAGTAATATAGTGATTAAGTGGAAGAGCCAGGCATTGAACCAGAGTAGCTAACCAGATAGTTCTAATATACTACTTTCCCAAATCTTCCAAGAGAAATAAATTACTTGTTATTAAATTGCCTGTATCTGGTGCATGGCAACAGTTAAAAATATTCATTTAGCAGAGGCAGGTGGATCTCTATGAGTTCAGTGGTCTACATAGCAAGTTCCAGGACAGCTGGGGGTAGAGACTCTGTCTTGAAAAGACCAAGCCAGGCATGGTGGCACACACCTTTAATCCTAGCACTTGGGAGGCAGGGTCAGGTGGATCTTTGTGAGTTCAAGGCCAGCCTGGTCTACAGAGCGTGTTCCAGGACAGCTGGGGCCACAGGGAGACCCTGTCTTGAAATAAAAACAAAAAAAGACCCCAAAAATATTCATGTAATAAGTATGGATTGATTTTTCTTATGGCTGGATCCAGTTTCCACACACATTTTTTTCATTCTTATTCTGAGTTAAAACTTATGAAAATGAACCTAATGGGCACCTATCTACAACTATGTAATCAGTGAACTCTCTTCCTTCTTGTAGAAAGCTTTCTTTTTATGCTAAACAGGACCACACAGCCCTGCTAAGGGAAGGGGAACACAGTGCCTGCTTTCTGGACTCTGTGGGGAGCTGACCCCTCGGCACAGAAGCCAGCTAGCTACCCAGCCTGAATGGTACTTCCAACTCAGGCCCTTAGCCTGGACCCATGAGACACATGTTCCACTCTTGGCCGTGACTTCCCACCTGCCCAGAGACTGCTGAGCCCTGGACAGGAATTTCAGGCTGATGGCTGTTGGCCTCTCTTCAGCCTATGTCCACTCACGACACCAGCTACCCAGATTGGTGGTCCACAAAGAGGAGCATTTTTCCAACCCACTGGCCACCCGAATGAAATGCAGGCCTACCTTAGTGTGCAATAATTAATAAAAATAATGGTTGGGAATTCTGTGATGATGTTACTACGAAATTCAAATTTATTCCTTGCTATATAACTTGCTTTGATAAACCAAATGACATCAGTTCCCAGGACCAATCATAAGTCCCCCAACTCCGTGCCACTGCACACCGTTGCCTTACCCAGCATCACGCACCTAGGCCACATTGCTTGCTCCTCCTTGGGGCAGGGGCAGACCCTGGCCACGCGGTTCCCTGAGGTGTGCTAGCTGAAAAGCTAGCCTGCAATTCAAGCTGAATTTTCCCACACCTTCTGACATCCATTTCTCTTTTAGACCATGGCTATGTTGGTCATGCTCTGTAAAGAAGAGAGTTCCTGGGCTGGAGAGATGGCTTAGTGGTTAAGAGCACCGACCCCTCTTACAGAGGACCCGGGTTCGATCCCCAGCACCCACATGGCGGCTGAGAACCGTCTGAAACTCCAATTCCAGGAGAACTCCAGTTCCAGGGGAATCCGACACCCTCTTCTGACCTCCGCGGCATTGCACAACACGGGTGCACAAACCTACATGCAGACAGTACATTCATACACATATAGAAATAAAAAAAAATTTTAAAGAAGAGAGTTCCTCTCTTGCCCGGGTTAACATCCATTCCCAAAGCCTCCTATGTGTGTTTGTGAACTTTCAATAGCTAGAAAGTTAGAAAGTGTATTTCTCAGACTCCCTTGCGA
>VZQC01000913.1:583197-725402 GCA_009823505.1 Rhizomys pruinosus
CCAGGATGGATCAGAGAGCAAAGGACCTGTCTCCAGGATGGATCAGAGAGTAAAGGACCTGTCTCCAGGATGGATCAGAGAGTAAAGGACCCATCTCTAGAATGGATCAGAGAACAAAGGACCCGCCTCCAGGATGGATCAGAGAGTAAAGGACCGGTCTCCAGGATGGATCAGAGAGCAAAGGACCTGCCTCCAGGATGGATCAGAGAGTAAAGGACTGGTCTCCAGGATGGATCAGAGAGTAAAGGACCGGTCTCCAGGATGGATCAGAGAGCAAAGGACCCACCTCCAGGATGGATCAGAGAGAAAAAAAGAAAAAGAAAAAGAAAAACAGAATCAATAGAACAAATATCTATCTATCTATCTATCTATCTATCTATCTATCTATCTAAAGAGATCTGTGTCCTGGGTTACCTCTGGAGAGATCTTGTTGTGGCAGTCCTCTATGGGACTGATAGTGTTTGATGGGGATTTCTTATTTGCTTTTCCCATGTTGTTGATTTTTCTTTGTGCTTTTGGCATGTGGATTTGATTCCTTTTATTTGCAATCTGATGAGAAATTCAAGTGTTTCTTCTTGTGGAAAAAAATTAAAAAAGAAAAAAAAGAAAAAGTATGTATGGGCTGATGAAATGGCTCAGCAGGTAAAAGCACTTGCCACACAAGTCTGGTGACCTGAACTTGATCCTTGTAATTCACGTAAAGATGTTAGGAGATAACCAACTCCATAAAAGTGAAACAAACTCCAATCAAACTTCACAAAACAGACTCCTCAGGGGCCCTGTATGGATGCTGTTCATGAGGATAGATGAAGGCTCGTGAAGTTTAAGTAACTTACTTGGGGTTGCAGCTAGGTCAGAACCAAGGCCCAATGTCTTACTGCAGGAAATTGGCAACAGAATTTACTGCTGGTTTACCCAGGCGTGATAGCACATGCCTTTAATCCCAGCACTCAGGAGGCAGAGGCAGGCGGATCTCTGTGAGTTCAAGGCCAGCCTGGTCTACAGAGCGAGCTCCAGGCTAGCTAGAACTAAAGGGAGACTCTGTCTCAAAAAGATTAAAAAAAAAATTAATTAAATTAAAATAAAATAATAAAATAAAATAATGAGTGAGTTTGTGGTTGGTAGTGTACATCTTTAATCCCAGTAGTAGAGCTGAGGCAAGAGGATTGACCATTTCAGGCCAGCCTGGACTATATAGTGGGACTGTTTCAGACAAAACAAGATAAAACACCAAGAAAAAGAATGTGGAAAAACTGAGGAACTCAGGCTGCTGAAGACAAGATTCATGCTATGTTATTTTTTTTTATTTTTTGAAGGCAGCACTGTTCCTGATTTCAGAATATATTACAAGTGTGCTATTTTAGAACTTAATACAGTCTACAGGGCCCAGTTGTAAAGAGCCTCACCTATCTCTGGACTAACATGCCTTTCTTTGTAGTTTCTCTGTGATTTGTTCCAGGGGGTAGAGCCAGAGTGACTGGTCATGGAGCTAAAGAAAAAGGGGGGTTGGTCTCGCTGGATGAATAAAACCCTTAACACTAAGTACATAATCTAAAAGGATAATTTGCTTCATGTTTCTATATGGCCAACTTTTCTGCGTTAAAATCTGGCTGAGCACGTGGATTCATCAAAGGAGGTTGCTAAGTTAAGAGTAGAGGATAAGCTCTGGTTCCAAGTGCACACTTATCTAAAGAGAAGAGTTGTGACTTGTGGTGAATAGGACACTGTTTTGCAGAGGTCATATTTTGCCTTCCACGTGGCTTTCTTGGAGTTCTCACACATCTTATCATCCTGGCCATTACTCCTTTAACAATGATGCCACAGGAACCATATGGGGAAGGCAGCAAGTGCTCCTGTTGTATAGCAATTTCCTCCTAATTGAAATATTCCAAACTTGAGGGAAGCTTATCAAGGTGTAAGAAGCAAACAACACAGATGTCCCAGGAAGTTCCTAAAACTTAACAAGATTCACAAAGCCCTTCTTCAAAGTTATATAAGCCTTGAGGATTACTGGGGACAAGATTCCCTCAACTTGCCAAGGTGCCTGCGAGACATTAACAGAACTCCAGGGATGCATCTTTCATGAAACTTCATCCATGATGGGGTGATGCAGCTGCCCTTGAGTCAGCCATGATTCCGGTAGTAACCTTTCACCCAGTCCTATAAGCGATCCAAATAAACTCATTTGTTTTCTAAGTTAGACTTCGGTAGAACTGTTGTTTTGATTTCATCAATACCCTATCTGGGATGTGGAGACTGTTTTTTCACCTCCCCAGGAAAAAACACACAACAGCCCCCACTAGTTTAGTGTCGAAAACAAGTATCTTGGTGGGCTCAGTGGATGGACCCATGCTGAGGGAAATTTGGGGACACAAATCAGACAGAGAGGGCTACATTGGGTAAAAAGAAAAGGCAAAAAGAAGGAAGGAGGAACTCACTCTGACATCGTCTGTCTCTCATGAAAGAAGGGGATTCAAGAAGAGAAGAGACTGGGCCTGAGAGCTGTACGCGTGTATGTGCACATCAAAAATTTCAAAGTTATGTGCACAGTGTATGCTGGAAGGAGCTCTGTGGAGGCGGAAACAGCACGGCTGTGGGATATGTGCAGCCTCAGTCTTAAGACTGACCGATGGCCTGTAGCTGAAGTGAAGAGAGACGCTTAATGCTTGCGAGCACAGGAAGTTCTGAGGCTTCATCCCACAAAACAGATGAGACAGGACATTATGAAACTTGCTTTTATGGCTGCTTTTAGTGATGTTCTCCTCACCTGCCCCTGGGCGTTCTCCACAGGCGAGGCGGCCACGTTTTCCTCTTGCCGTTCCTTTAGATGGGGGCTTTTCTCACTCTGATCACTGGTGCAAAGGAATGTATTTTCAAGGGAAAGAAGGATATGAAATTGTCAGGAGACTTAAAAGTCAGCTACTTTCTGACTTTGTACTCTTTTCTTCTGTGTCCTGGAGGGATTTGAAGAGGTTAGCATCTCATTTCCAAAGTGAGAAAAGACTCCAAGAAGTCAACTAGTTTTCCTAAGATTCTCCAATGACCTCTCATGGCAGAGGTAGGACTTGGGCCAGGTCCTACAAAGCTCAGGGTTTGTTCCTGGAAGGAGGCACCAGGCTGACACTGGAAAGAAAAACAGTGGCTCGGACTCCAAAGTTGCTTCTCCGCGTCAGGATTCGGAATCCAGAGAGGGTCTCCGACCTTTCCTTTTGAGTGCTCTCGATTCTCATGCATGATAACTAGTCTGAAGGGGGACAGAAAACACTTGCTGTGTCACCTGCTTGATAGCCCAGTGTCCTTTCCAGCTTATCTTTTTTTTTCTTTTTTCCTTTTTTCTTTTAAATTTCTTAAAAACTGTGTAGCCCAGGCTGGCCTCGAACTCCAGATCCTCCTGCCTCTGCCTCTGCCTCCTTCAGCAAATCCTACCAGTGGGCACCACCACCACCACCACCGGCGTTTCCAGCTTATCTGAAGGTGATTCTGCCACAGTCACCAGAGTTCCTATGCCATGTGGAGTAGGTAGGGCAGGACTGTGATGTGGGGCCTTGCAAGGTAGACAGCAGGGCGTATCTCTTTCCTGGAAGACTTCCTAACAGAGACAAAGGCAGGCCATTTCTGTTGACAATGTTTTTTTAAAATTTTCCTTTCATGCCTGGGAACGTAGTTTCCAGGATGAGCTGAGCAGTTTTGTCACATGTGGGAAGCATCATTAACACATAGTACAGAGTTCTTTTCCTTATATAAATGGCACAGAAAGGGTACTTTGAAATACTCGAGATTGGTATAATTAGAAATGATGGGTCTTTTGCTTTGTCAGCCTCTCTCTGGGAAAAATGCGGTAGTCATAATGTGAATTCAAATTAAATATGGTACAATAAGGAGGCAATTTCACAATGTTGTGGTGAGTAACATCTTTAACTGCAATCCTGCTCCCAGGCTCTAACCATCCTACTTTTCAGCACACCCAGGACATGGGAAGAAAAGGAAGTACTTTTCCTATGAGAATGACCCAGGTCGGATTTACCAGGTTTGGAAATGGGGTTTAGAGGGGGAGGAAGGAAGCTTACTCATACCTGCTCCGGAAAGTGTCACTGAGGAAGAAGGGGAGCTTGGGCAAGGCAGAGTTTGTCTGAACATCATGTGGGGTTTGGCGTTGTACTGTGGCGGAGGAGAGGGAGGAAGGAGAGAAGTGGAAGGAAGAGGAGGAGGAGAGGGGGAAGAGGAAGGTCTTACTCAAAGTACAAAAAACAAAAGTTCACTTGGAAATTTTGTTATGAGGAAATGTGGACACTATTAAAATCATATAATTAAGGAAAAGCAAGGCAGAAAAGAACACCAGATATTCCTAATAAACTTCATGTACATAAATTGAGGCTTACAAAAGATACAATGAGGGAATAATTATTTGATTCACTGATGAATGTTTGCTTTTAGAGAAAGGTTCACAACTGGATTTTTCTGCATACCACGATCCTGATTGGACATCCATGCTTTGAGACTTGGGAAAATTCAGTTTTCACTTAAATTTTCATATAAATTACAATGGAGTGAATCAAAATGAATTTTTAACAGAATGTCTTTCTGTATAACAGAAAAAGTTAAGGATGCTTTAGCGAGCTAGTGCAGGGTTGATTTGCCTCTGTCTTCATTTCACCCTCGATTATCCTCTGCCGCATTACATAGAGGTCTTCTGTTTGGCTGGGTTTTGTGACTTTCTTTCTTTTGAGAGTTTTTGTGTGGCTTGTTTTGTGACAGGGTCTCACATGGCCTGGGTTTGGCTCAAACTCCCTAAGTAGCTGAAGATGACCTTGAGTATGTGCTTCTGCGCCCATCTTCTCCAAGTGCTGGGATTACAAGATTGCCCACCATGCCCAGTGATTTTTAAATATTTGTTCTGCCCTTCCTTCCTTCCTTCCTTCCTTCCTTCCTTCCTTCCTTCCTTCCTTCCTTCCTTCCTTCCTTCCTTCCTTTCTTTCTTTCTTTCTTTCTTTCTTTCTTTCTTTCTTTCTTTCTTTCTGACAAAGTCTCACTATGCAGCCCAGGCCAGCCTCAAACTTGCAATGATCATATTCTCTCTGTCTCCTGAGTATTAGGATTATAAACATGTGTCAACACGCCCAACAAGGCATATTATCTTAAATGTAGTTGAAGAGGAAAGTAGTTAGAGGGGAAATGTTTAAACTTAGTAGATACATTTATATATGAAGAACTTTTTATATTTTATTATTTTATTTTATTTTATTTTATTTTGTGTATGGTACTGCCTGCATGTGTCTGAGTGCACCTGTGTCATACAGTGCCCACGGAAGTCAGAAAAGGGCATCAGATCCCCTGGAACTGGAGTCATGGATGGTTGTTAGCTGCCATGTGGGCAGGCAGTGCTCCTCACTGCTGAGCCAGCTCTCCAGCCCCAATGAAGAACATTTTTGTCCCAGAAGACTAGTGTTTGTGTATTAACACCTTCCTGAGATTAATTCTTATCTTTCTACGTCAGCCTATACCTTAAAAATAAGCT
The DNA here is from genome assembly GCA_009823505.1 of Rhizomys pruinosus. Taxonomy (NCBI): domain Eukaryota; kingdom Metazoa; phylum Chordata; class Mammalia; order Rodentia; family Spalacidae; genus Rhizomys; species Rhizomys pruinosus. The sequence continues at coordinate 588,713 of VZQC01000913.1, forward strand.
GCAGTATAGAGTTGCCGATGGGCAAGTTCCTAAAGTTATTTTAAATTTTTATGCCACATTACCTCAGATTTACCTTCTTTCCAGTTTCAGAAAAGAAGTTATTAATAAGCCAGCAGCAAGAACAGGAATGAAGTGTGTGTTTCTAGACGTGTTGGCAATACCAGTAGAAATTCAAAGAATGCATCTCAAACATGTGTATATAGGTGCATGGTGTATGTATTGTTTGTACACAGGTAAGAAACTGTAGAAACAAATATGAATGGGGTTGATATGTGTATTAGTAAGCATACATGCACTGCTATTTGCTTAAAGTACAAGCTATGAGCCGGGTGTGGTGGCGCATGCCTTTAATCCTAGCACTTGGGAGGCAGAGGCAGGCGGATCTTTGTGAGTTCAAGGCCAGCCTGGTCTACGGAGTGAGTTCCAGGCCAGCTGGGGCTACAGGGAGACCCTGTCTTGAAAAGACCAAAAAAAAAAAANTAAAGGCATTAAAGAATTAACCATAATGGAGGAACACACCAAACACAAGATACAGTATGTCTAAATACCTTGAAATTATAATTTAAGGATAAAAGCTGAAAAACTATGCTCAATATTAGCCAGGGATTAAGTGCACCTTTTCCTGTTTTCTCCCAAATAAAATCATAGTTTACTATTTTATTACACCTCAAAGCCTTTCTCTCAGTACAAAGCAACCACTACATACACATAAAATACTTATTTGTTAATGTAATAATTTCCCTGGCTCATCCAACGTGCAATGCACATGACTCCAAAGACTACAATTTGGGGCAAGTGTACACAAACAGAAAAACCACAATTCCAAGCTTCAAAACTTGTTCTTAAAGTTATAGGACACTCGGGTCATTTTTACTTCAAGAGGATGCCCCCCCATCATTCAGTTGGTCTACTCAGTTCAGGAGTTGCCAGTTGTCACCTTCAGGGTTAATTAATGTCTTTGCTGGTCCCAGCGACCTCTTCTTAGTGTCACTTTCCTTGGAGTCAGTGCTTGTATCTTCACTTCGTTTCTCTCGTTTCTCTCGACTACTGGACTTCACACTTGTTTTTTTTTAATCATCAGATCCCCTCTTTTCTATCTCCTTGGATTTTCTATCTTGTTTTCTGTCTCTGCTTTTTAACCCTCTTCGATCCCGGCTGCGAGATCCATGTTTTCTCTTGATCTGTCATGGCTTCTGCTTCGTCGTCGATCTCTACTTCTGCTTCTCCTTCTTCCTCTACTTCATGATATTTTATGGCCCAGACACCTGCTGCATCTTCGGTCAGAAGTTCGGCTTGAGTGTCTACTTCGTGAACGACTTCTTCTTTATCACGAGCTCGCTCTTTCTCTCTTTCTTCCTCTTCTCTCCTTCTTTTCCTTTCCCATTCTTTCCGTTCTCTCTCCCGCTCTTTTTCTCTTCTCTCTTGCTTCTCTTTTTTCAGATGCGAATCCCAATCAGACTCTTCTGTCCTTTTCCTTAACTTTTAATTCTTCCACCGTGGCTTTAATTTTGGCATAGCCCATGTGTTGTTTTCCCATCATCTACCCGGGACTGGGCATCTCCTACAATCAAAAAGCCTCCACAAACTTCACAAACTTCCATTTGTTTTTCTTGGGCAGCAAAACTTTCAATTGTCGAAGTTGTGGGTCTTGCAATTCTCTTTCTTCTTTTAACTATTCAACTAATTTCATCATTCCCTGGGCGGCTTCTACCTTTCCTTCAGATCCTAATTCTTCAATCTGCTGCAGAAGCACATCAGTTTTGTCTGTCAGAACCTGAATTTTTTCTTCATTTTTGCCTCTTGGCCTCAGAGGATTGCTGATTTTGAGATAACGCCAAACGAGCATGACCTCTTCTAATTCTTTCTACCTCTGCAAGTAAACTCTGTAAGTAAGGTAAAAAAAAAAAAAGTCTCTCATAGATGACTTTCATGACACGAGAACTCTTCTCATACTGTTTTCTTAGATTTTCATCACGAATTTTTTCACATGGACCAAGATCAGAACGAGTGTTTGTGAACAATTCCGCAGGGCAAAAACACAGAGATAGTACTTACAAACATTTTCGTGGTCCCACCGCACGTTGCTGCGCTTCTTGTCCAGTGCAGGCGAGGTTTCCGTCCCTGGCCCATTAACTCATCCAACAATTGCGAGTCAGAAATCAAGGTGCTGACGAAAAACAACAGCCGCTTGGCCCCCAACTTCCCCTCGGCCCACTCAAGCCGAAAAACCTCTTCCAAAAAGCAGCGGATAAGACCTGTAGTTTGTTTTGTTTGTTTGTTTTTTGGTCTTTTCGAGACAGGTTCTCCCAGTAGGCACCCCCACACACACACACCCCTCCCCGTCCGACTCGCTCTGTAGGCCAGGCTGGCCTTGAACTCATAAAGTTCCGCCTGCCTCTGCCTCCCGAGTGCTAGGATTAAAGGCGTGCACCACCACGCCCAGCTTGTGTTGTTTTTTTTAAATGGTCTCTTGTACCCCAGGTTGACCTTGAACTCCTAATCTTCTTGCTTCAGCCTCTTGTGTGCTGGGATTACATGTGCGTGCCACTATCCCTAGTTCTTGTTTGTTTTTCTTTGAAAAACTTACTGTTTTTTATTTTGTAATCTTTTTTTCTTTTTTTTTTTTTTTGGTCTTTTTGAGACAGGGTCTCCCTGCTGTAGCCTCAGCTGTCCTGGAACTCACTCTGTAGACCAGGCTGGCCTTGAACTCACAAAGATCCGCCTGCCTCTGCCTCCCAAGACTCAGCCTGCATATATTTTGAATAATTTATACACAAAGTATTTGTTCAGCAAACAAAATTAGATATGCAAGTCAAAGGTAATGATAATTTGGAAAAAAAATCATATAAACCTACCTCCTCCACACACACTGTGATATAGAAAATTGGTTGAATGTGGAATGGCTAGCACATCCTTCTGGCTTAGAAAGAAAAAAAGTGAATGAGAAATCCATTTAAAAACATGAATCATCTAAGCCTAAGACATTGGCTTTGATGACTGTGATAAGCAGTGGAAGGCAGCTGACCTACTTCCTACTCAATGGTTTTCTTATCTTCTTCAGAGCAAGTAAGACACAAAAGAATCTTTTCATGTAGCTCAGATTATCTGACCAGAAGAAGATAAATGGGTAGCTTTATTCATATAATTAACCAATACTTAGATATTCTGTTGGTTTGCTTTAATTACACACAGCTTAATTGTTTTTGGAGAAACTCTGCATACCATTTGCTATGCTGTGGAATTCAGTAAAGAGTATGAATTTTAAAAGATAAGTACTTGCAGGAGAAGCAATAAAAAATAGTATTAGTCCATTAATTAGCAGTCTTTTAGACAAATGACAAGGCCTGTGTAATGGCACGCCCCTGGACATATGGCATAATGCACATAGATATTGAATGTGACATATTCTGTAGGATAATCGTATGTGTTTTGCATGTAACATTTGTAATTCAGAGACAAGCATACCTACAAGAACTGACCATCTCCCTTCTGTTCTCCAGTTTCCTTGAGAATGGACTTGGTGGAGAGAAGGTAAAGGGGAGAAAAAAATGGCATAGAATTGAAAGAGAAGCTAAAATGGTGTGTACTGCTCAAGAGGAGGAGGAGGAAGAGACAGAGAAAAGGAGGAGAGAGGGGGGCAGGGAGGTGGAAGAGGGGGAGGAAGAAGAGGCAGCCAGGTGTGGCATTCCGATTTGTAATCCCAGCCCTGGGAAGATCAGGAATTCAAGGTCATCTTCTGCTGCATAGTGAATTTGAAGCCAGTCTGGGGACCAAGACCCCATCTCAAAAAAAAAAAAAANCCTTGCCCCTCCCTTCCCTCCCCTACAAGACTACGCAAGCCACCTATATTACACCCGCTGCATATACTCGCTCCGCCAGCCCCCCCCGCCTCCTTTCTCCCATCTGCTCCTTTTCCAGACCCTGCATTTTTTTCTTTCCTTGTTCTCTGTCACACAACCCGATTCTCTCTCCTTTTTTCCTTTTTCCCCTCCCTCTCTCCACTCCTCCCTGCTGTGTTATTTTGTTTTCTCGTTTCTTTTTGGAGAGCTGTCCTAGAACTGTTGTTGACCAGGCTTAGTTCTTTAATCTTTAATTTTACCAATAGTTTACTTTTTTTTTTTTTTTTTTTTTTCTTCTGTTCTTTTCAAAGACAGGGTCTCCTGTAGTCCCCAGCTGCCTGGACTCAGTCGTGGACCATGCCTGGCCTTGAACTCCACAAAGATCCCCTGCTCTGCCTCCAAGTGCTTGGTAGGATTTTAAAGGTGTGCGCCACCAAAAAAAAAAAAAAAAAAAATTTTTTAAATTGTTTTTTTTAGTATTTTATTTATATGAATTGTAAGTTGAACTGGTGTGTTGTGCAATCAAATAGCAGAGGGATGGCAAGCAGAGAACGCGGGCCATTGTCCATGGTAACAAGTTATGTTTATGGTTCATTAGTTTTGGTCAGTTTGCCCTCTGTGTGTGCGAGGATAACCAAACCCCCAAGTCCTCTACAAAAGGAAAACCAAGGTTCCCTTCTTAAACACGAAACCATCTCTAGCCCTCTTTGTTCTAGTCCAGTTTGATTTCCTCTGGGAACTCTAGTTCAAACTCCATATTTAAGCCTAAGAGAAGTAGGAAAGCATTACAGAGAACACCATGGAACCTAAAGGACAGGCTTCACCAGCCAGGAGATGCAGCAGTCCAGCTTGTTCCGATCTGACCCTGTTCTGAATCTCATTACAGAGGGCCTAGCAGTTCCCAAGGCCAGTCTAGGAAATACTATGAAACTTTGTACCCTGTCAAAAACCTGCAGGGCTCCTGCTTGTACTCTGCAGAGGGGTGTGGCTGTCAGTGCCGAGGGAGACCCGCATGAAGGTCAGCAATATCTTCCAGGCATGGACAAGCACGCAGGACCTGTGGTGATTTAGGGAGAGTAAGGCAAGACCAGATAAAAGTGCCATGAGGAAAGCCCAGGCATGGTGGTGCATGCCATTAATCACAGCACTTGTGAGCCGCAGAGGCAGGTGGATCTTGTGAGTTCAAGGCCCATAGCTTGTTACAGAGTGAGGTTCCTGGCCAGCTGGGGCCAGGGAGACCCATCTCAAAAAATACCCAAAAAAAAAAAAAAAAAACAAAAAACGTGACTATTGAGCAACGAAACAGGACGTGGACAGCAGAGAGGAAATATTAGTAACTCCCTGTATCCCATACATTAGTCTAGTGGATGTGCTCTCAGGAAGAGGAGTCCTGTGGAAAGATAACTGTAGGCACGCAACAACACAGGTGCACTTACATTACCGCCTGGCCAATATACTCATGCACATGACATAAATACAAATAAATTTAAAAATTATTTGTTACAGAGTTGCTGTTCACAATTTCATTTTAAATACTTTTGTAGGCAGCTCTATTGCATTTCAAGGATATAATAGAATAAGCAAATGGCTCTCTCTGCCTTAAAGCAGATTTCGTTTTTAATCTTTGTTTGGAGCTATTTTACAAGTTACACAAAATCAAAGGCAAAAAAGAGCATATCACAAAGTGTTTTACCTCCCTATTCTGTCCCTCAGCAATTTTGCTTTCTTCCCCAAGACGTAACTGCTATTACCTCTGTCCGGAATTTCCCTTTGCAAGCAGTTTACTTGTGTCTTTTTTTTTTTTTTTTTTTTTTTTTTTTTTTTGGCCATTTGAGACAGGGTCTAGGGTCTCCCTTTAGTCCCAGATGGCCTGGAGCTCACTCTGTAGACCAGGCTGGCCTTGAACTCACAGAGATACACCTGCCTTTGCCTCCCAAGTGTTAGGATTAAAGGCATGCGCCACCACGCCCGGCTCTTTTTTTTTTTTAATAAATCACAATGCTTTAATGATTAAAGAAATGCCAAATATATGATCATGCTTGAATAGATTATCATACATTTATAAATTATAAATATTGATTTATAAATATTAATTAATATGTAACCTTACACAAAATTTATAAAACATAGGTATTTTTTGTATTCTTTTTTTTTTTTTGGTCTTTTTTTTTAGTACTTTGTGTCTTGACAAACATATACAGATCTTCTTTTCCTCTCACAGATAACAGCAGGATAGACATACTGTACTGTTTTCCAGTTTGATTCCTTTCACTTATCAATACCTCACACATTCGACACTAGTAAGTATATAGAAACCAAGCAGTTTGGTTACTTTAATAGCTACCTGGTACTCATTGAATCCCTGTGATGTTTTATTTCACAATTCCTTTGGGAGATCCTTTGGCCATTATTTCACACTCTTTATTCTTAGCAATATTACATTAGACGAACTAACTGAATAAACACCATAGAAGGAATTTGTGTCTATAGGTGTGTGTGTGTGTGTGTGTGTGTGTGTGTGTGTACGTAGGTCTTTCCTCAAACCAATATTTTATGGAGAGTTTTGCTGCTTGACAGTATGACATGATGATTATCATACTTTGAATAGGAAATATCCACTGCTGGCTCCCATGAAAACCACCTGGCCCCTAGCTGATGATGCTATTTGGAGAGTATGTGGAAACTTTAGGTGGAAGAACTTTGCTACAGAAACTAGGTCCCCAGGGGTCCACTCATTTTCCAGCTCCAGTGTTGTTCAACCTCATTCAGATTCAAAGTAATGAAGTCAAAATCACAGACTGAAACCACGAGCCAAAAGAAGTAATTTTCCCCCCTTGTGGTGGTTTGCATGAGTGTCCCCCATAGGCTCTAGGTATTCAGACGTTTGTCTCCAGTTGGTGGCACTGTTTTTGGAGGTCTTAGAAGGTGCGGCCATGCTGGAAGTGTGTCACTGGGGGCAGGCTTAGTGAGTTTTAACAAGCCTCTTGGTCTACAGTTGCTCTCTCTGTTTCCTGTACTTTTTGCCAGTTGTGACCCTCGGTTTGCTGCTCCAGATCCAGCCACCACGCCTCCCGCCACAATGGACTCTAATTCCCTGGAACCGCCAATCGTAAGCTCAAATAAACTCTTCCTTTTATAAGTTCCTTGGTCATGGTGCTTTATCACAGCAACAGAAAACTGACTAATACACCCCTTAAGTACTCCTTTCAGTATTTTAGTCTCAGCTACAGAAGACTCATTCACACAGGACCCAAAGATGGTTGGGGAATGTATAATAACTCAGTCATTGAGTCTATCTTTTCCATTGCTAATGAGGGGCAGACTTTCTCATCTTACTGAAGTCAAGAACTTGTTGCTATGTAGAGAGGAACAGAACTGAAATAAAGTAGCTGTAGATCAAAAGCAGGTTACTTCAACAAGTTAGAGATGTTTTACACCAAGACGCCCTCCATACCCACTTCTGACTTTGACAACTTTAGAAGGGGGAGGAGATCAGAACCTAACAATGAGCAGGACACCTGCGTTGCAAACTGGGCTACAGTTGTAGTTTATAAAACAAACAGAAAGCATTTACTTTAGAAAACACTAAATGTAAATGAGGAGGAAAGGCTCCTCCAAGGGGACTCTACTTGTTGTCCCTCTAGCTCACTCCAGCCTCCCAGCCCTGGGGCCCTATGTGGGAGCTTAAAATGCTCTGGAGACATTCAACTTGATAGATTTTCACTCTCATTCCCCCTCCCTCCTGCTGCCCCCCCTTCTTTCCTTTCTTCCCTACTTGTTTTAACGTCACAAACACCAGATTTATACCCATCTCAGTATTTGGCCACAGCTTCTAGCCTGCTCACCCTTCCATTTCATTAATGTTACCACACTTGCTCCCTCATTTCCTAGGCCCCTCTCCTCCTCCTTCCCTACCAAGAATACCCACACCTATATCAGTAACCATCTGTGGTTTTTGTTCTTCCAAACTCAGAAATGCAGCATAAACTTAAATACTTAAATTCTCTCTCCATCTTTGTCTCTCTCATCTCTGGGCCTCTCTCTCTCTCTCTCTCTATCTCTCTCTCTCTCTCTCTCTTTCTCTCTCTCTGTATGTAGACCAGAAGTCAACCTTGAGTGTTGTTTCTCAGGGGTCCTCCATCTTATTTTTATAAATTTTATGCCCAAAATATTTTATACCCAATAAAATGAAAAAAAAAAAAAAGAATTTGTCCAGGCGTGGTGGCACAAACCTTTAATCCCAGCACTTGGGAGGCAGAGGCAGGTAGATTTCTGTGAGTTCAAGGCCAGCCTGGTCTACATAGTGAGCTCCAGGCCAGCTGGGACTAAAGGGAGACCCTATCTCAGAAGGACCAAAAAAAAAAATTTATATGTATAAGTGTATTCCCCACATGTATGTAAGTACACAGAGGTCAGAAGAAGGCATCGGTTCCCTGGAACTGGAGTTATGTGCCATGTGGGTACCTGGAGTTGAACCCGAGTCTTCTGCAAGAGCAGCCAATCCTCTTAGCTGCTGAGCCATCCCTCCAGCTTGTCCACTATGTTTTTTAAGATAGGTCTCTCACTGGTCTGGAGCTCAATCACACAGGACTGGCCAGTGAGCTCCAGGTGTTCACCCATCTCTACCTCCCAGCTCTGAGATTACAAGAATGTGCCACCACACCTGAATTTCTATATGGGTGCTGGAGATCAAACTCAGGTTCTCTTGGGGATGTGTAAGAAGCACTTTACTGACTGAGCTTCTCCCCACCTCCAAAAAACTTAATTTTTCTATGAATAAACCCATCTTCACTTTTAAGGCTCCATCCTAACAATGGCAGAAATAGAATTTTGGCCAGCTCCTTCCCTTTCTCTGGACTGTATCTAAATGTTAAGAGTTTGAGGACTGCACTGTATCCCTGCGAGGAGATGGCTCTTGGGCCCCATTCCGTCCTCACTGCAGCTACGTACAGTAGCACTGGCAGAGATCAGGTGACCATCATCAGACACCCAAATGCCAGCATCCCATGCAGTGCTTGTCAGTTCTTCCAGGCCCACAGGTGCATGTGAAGTCACCCCAGTGTACTGCGAGGGTGACTTACTGTTCCTATTCTCCCTTTATAGCCCAGGCTAGCCACAAACTTACAACAACCTTTCTGCTTCAGCCTCTTGAACCACAATCCATGCAGCACTATGCCCAACCAAATACTGCTCTAAATAATTACAAAAGTACAGTAAGAGTTCAAGTCTCCTTTCTGCCCTTTCCCAATCTAAGTTCTCTCTCTTATTCCTTAGAAGAAACTAGCATTATAAATTTGCTACAAAGATAGTCCTTTTTTGTTTTTGTATGAAGTAATTGCAAAAGAATGAAATATATTGTATTTGTGTGATTTTTTTTATACAAGTGCATTATTGACACTTGTGAGTGACAGCTGTCCTTGATCCTGCCCCCACCTCTCCTACAAAAGCAAATGAACAGGAAATTGGCTCCCCTCCTAGCACTGCGAGTCATCCAAGGCAAAGCCCAGCCAATGGACCTGGGGGCCAGCAGCCTTGACTTGCAAGCTACAGGTTGAGAAGGAAGGCAGGAAGTCCCATTCCTGAAGATAAGGTGCTGGTGAGGTGGCCAGGGAAGCTCAAGAGCTCCTGTAGCTGTCCCTTGCCTTGGATGTTAGCCCATTGTCCCCAGAGAAACCAAGACCCCAAAGCTTAGGGAACAGATCAAAAGTTTCTGGAACCATGTGAGAGGTTGAAGGTTCTGGAGTTTTGAGGCCATGGTGAGCTACATGGTAAGGCCTAGCAAGCCCTCATTTCCACCCCACCTCTAAGCACAGCCACAGCCACAGCCACACACACGCCCATTCACTCATGCCCACTCCACACACACAGAGCTGCCTCAGTCATGGACCCACACCCTGAAGCCCTGGGTCCATAGCAAGTTGACCTTTCTCATTTTAGACTGGACACTGGTATGAATCCTTCTGGTGGCCTCCATGACCTCTCTGAACAAAAAGACAGATGACTCACAGTTAAACGGGACATTTCAAGAGATGTCCCCATACATAGTCCCCTGGGACTTAGTTGACCTCAGAAGACAAGGAACAAAGTTGTCCAAATTGGTATGGGCATTAAGCATGGTTGTTAAACATCCAGAAAGGCTAAGTTTCACCAGCCTGATACTTTTAGTTACTGTATAATATTAGATAAGCTTGAACAAAACTCAAGCAACCTTGCATGAACACTGATTGAAAGAGAGATTTATCGGGGCTGGAGAGATGGCCTAGTGGTTAAGAGCGCCGAGCGCTCTTGCAGAGGACCCGGGTTCGATCCCCAGCACCCACATGGCGGCCGAGAGCCGTCTGAAACTCCAGTTCCAGGAGAACTCCAGCTCCAGGGGAATCCGAGACCCTCTTCTGACCTCCGCGGCATTGCACGACACGGGTGCACAAACCTGCATGCAGACAGTACATTGATATACATACCGAAATAAATAAAATAAAAAAAAAAAAGAGAGATTTATCACTATAGCTTAAGCAGGCAAAGCCCATGAAAGAGATTTAAACATTTTCAGGCCTATCTTAAATGTAAACTTTTTACTATAAACAGAAGCAATATCAAAAGTAACACGAATGAACTATCAAATAAGTAACCAATGCTATATCTTTCATTAGCCATAAGTGACCAAATACTTGTCTGTGTCCATTTAATATTCCAATGTAATGCAAAATAGAATCTGTCTGATATCAAAGGTTTCCTACAGGAAACCCAGAAGCATGACTGTGAAATATTGCAAATAGGAGACCTGAAACTTTAGCTTAAATGCATTTCCCTTTTACCATCCTGTAAAGACAGTATAAAATTCATTGTTAAACACCATTTAAAGATTGACAATACTGGAATAAAGGACCCATCTCCAGGATGGATCAAAGAGCAAGGACCAGGCTCCAAGGTGGCTGGGAGAGTAATGCACCAACTCCAGGATGGACCAGAGAGAGGAAACACAACAACAACAAACAACAACAGAATCAATAAAAACAAATATATCTATCTACTATCGTATCTATCATATCTATATATTATATATATATATATATATATATAAAGAGAGAGGAGAGAGGAGAGAGAAGAGAGAGAGAGAGAGAGTCTGTGTCTGGGTTAACCTCCAGAGAGATCTCATTGGGGAGTCCTTTATAGGACTGATAGTGTTTGGTGGGGATTTCTTCTTTGCTTTTCCCATGTTGTTGATTTTTCTTTGTGCTTTTGGCATGTGGATTTGATTCCTTTTGTTTGTAATCTGACATGAAATTCGAGTGTTTCTTCTTGTGAAAAAAATAATAAAATAAAATAAAATTAAAAGATTGACAATACCAAAGGCATGAAGTGAAGTACAAATATTTTTCATGAGGGCTGGAGAGATGGCCTAGTGGTTAGAGCAACCAACTGCTCTTGCAGAGGACCAGGGTTCGATTCCCAGCACCCACATGGTGGCTGACAACCATCATTATAACTCCAGTTCCAGGGGAATCCAGCACCCTCTTCTGACCTCAGGCACATTGCACCACACAGGGTGCAAACCTACATGAGCAGTAACATTCATACACATAAAAAATAATTAAAAAAATTTTTTTATTTTTAATAACAAATTAAAAAATATATGTAATATCTATATTATAATATATATATTCTATATTTTTTTGGTCTTTTCGGACAGGGTCCCCTGTAGCCCCAGCTGTCCTGGAACTCACTCTATAGACCAGGCTGGCCTTGAAACTCACAAAGATCCGCCTGCCTCTTTCCTCCCAAGTGCTAGGATTAAAGGCGTGTGCCACCACGCCCGACAAAAATATATTTTTCATGAGTTTGGTTTACCCATAGTTGTTAGGAATCAACTCTCCCATAGTATCACGCAAGAATATAGGACGTTATGAGAGATTAAAACACAAGAAATTGGGGGGCTGGAGAGATGGCTCAGTAGTTAAGAGCACTGACTGCTCTTGCAGAGGACCTGGCGCACCCATATGGTGGCTAAAACCATCTTTAAGCCAGCAGGTGTGCAAACCTTTAATCCCCAGCACTCAGGAGGCAGAGGCAGGCGGATCTCTGTGAGTTCAAGGCCAGCATGGTCTACAGAGTGAGTTCCCAGGCCAGCTGGGGCTACAGGGAAACTCTGTTTCAAAAAGCAAAACAAAACAAACAAACAAACAACAACAAAAGAAAACAAGAAACCAGCACACAGGGTCAAAGGGGACAAACTGCTAGGCCAGCAGGGCACAGGCTCACGGAGGTCTCTTCGCTTCATATGAGGAAGAAGGGAGGGGGAAAGCACATTATTGCCCAGTGCCCAAAAAGACAACACTGCAGAAACACAAAGCCCAATAGCAGTCCCAAGCTGCCCTCCCACCCCACCCCACCCCCAACCCCAGAGGCAAGAGACCAGGCTGGTCCAGGTATCCTGGATATCAGCTCCTATAATACAACCCAGAAGAAGCCATGTGACACCCCTAATGATCCAGGTGCCAGACCCCAAATGGGTCTGTAGCTAGAGAATAAGCAGCACAGGCACCACATTGGCACCCCCAAGAGCTCAGGAATTCCCCGAGTTCCAAAGACCTCCACCCAAACCAGACCAAGATTCCTGGCTTAAATTGTTGGCTGGCCTGGGGCTCACAGAGACCTGCCTGCCTCTACCTTTGAGGGCTGAAATTAAAGTTGTGGTGGGATTAAAAGTGTGGTGGGGTTAAAGGTATAGGCTACCACACCTGACTGACACCAGAGCCTACCCTTAAGCAAAAAGTCTTAAGGTGTGGGGGAAGAGGCATCATGACACAAGAAGTGACATGATTTACACTGGGTGTCATTGTCGCTGGTTGGGAGATGTTCATATTTTCCTGAAGGACGGATAAGCAAAAGCTGATTAAAACTGGTATGGATGAGTTATTGGATGTGGTCCCGTAAACAGCAAATGAAACAAGGAGCTATTACAAGGATACGGCCCAAGGTTACCAGAGGTCCAGTTAAGGGATACAGCCATGGGGTTATTCCATCTGTGATTCCCACCCTGAGACCTGTTGATCATGGGGGCTCTATAGGGAGAGATCATAAGCTTTTTGAGGTGTTAAGATTGTATTCAATTTTTCCTGACTGGTTGACATAGTAACAAAATTCCTCTCCTAGAAAAACACAAGTTCCCCTTCTCTCAGCTGTTAATAAGTTATCTATTTGTTAGGTGTTGGCAGCCTACCACACAAACAGTGTGTGCCGCACCGTGCCCTAAAGATGGCGCCGACTTCCTGAGTCACTACACAAGCCGTTTCCCGCTGTTGCCTATGCATTGGGCAATCTGCGCATGACTTTGAGCCCGCACACCTAATATTCTAATGAGGCATTGGCCCCTGTTGCGCTACGAGCCCATGCATTGGAAATGCAAATGAGGCATCGGGACAGACACCTATCCAGAGCATACACGAACCCTCTAGACTGCTATATAAGCAGTGCCTCTTCCCCATTTCGGGGTCCTTCTCACAAAAGAAGCTGTGCACAATACAATACGGCTGCAGAAGAATCCTGTTGTCCGCGTGAAGTTCTTGCCAGCGAGATGCTGTTCACGACAGGTTAGACCAGGTCAGAAAGAGTTAATCCAAAAAGGAAAGGGTTAACCATGCAGGCACCAACTCTCTAGTTGAAGCCCGCCTTGTTCCCACGACTACTTTAACCGTAAGAATAAAGCTCTGACCCGATTTTCCTATTCCTCACAGCTACCTGAGGTCAGGAGATAACTTTCCCAGCCCTGTAGGAGTCCTTCTCACCCCCTAAAGGGCCAATTACTCTCACAAGCGGGTCCTTCATCATCCTAATAATAACCATTGTTTCAACAAAGGGCTACAAGAAACAGGTGGACGATCCAATGAAAGAACTGCCTGGTCGTCAACCACCAAGAGCCCCACCAATCAGTAGAAAGGGTCACTCTGTAACAGCAGTGGAAATCCCCTAACTAGGAATAAAAGTGGGAGAGGATCAGAACTCGGGGCGCTGCCCCTCTCAGTGCCAACACGTCGTGTGCTCGGCTCAACACGTCGATCTGTCTCTGCCACTCTCTGTGTTGTGTTCTGTACTTTTCCTTGATGTGTAATGTTCTTTTTTTTCAAATTTTATTTATTTATTGATGTAATAGTTCTTTTCATTAAATGCTTTTTTCCACAGTTTTTGGCCTCTCTCAGAGATTCTTTGATAGAGATGGTGTTTCTAATGCAACATATTTTGGAGAGTAACTTCAGCCAAGGATGAGAACTGTTGCTGTAGTATCTGGGTGTCCACAGTCTATAGTAATTTTATCATTAAGTCGCCCAGATATCATTTTTTTTTTTGTGAACTTTATAAAAAATTTTTTTTATGTATTTATTTTTTTATTAAACAAATCTAGACCCGTGCTTCCCGCTCATTCCCCCACCCCGTCAGAGCTCGTGCATTCTGCCAAACATGTCTTTCCATCTCTTAGTCTTTCTCACAATTTTTCATGGGGACGTTGAACGTTTTGAGCAGAAGTTCACTGTCTCAGTCAAAGTTCTTTGTGCAGTCTCTTTTCTGTTGTCTGTTGTTTGTTTCCAAAATGCTACTTATGTCCAAATGCTTTGTACAGAAGCCAAGGGGCTGTACACAAGAAATACTTACAACTGGGTAATTGCACTAGCATCACAGATGAGGGATACCATTCGTCCGTTTGTTTTTTTCGGACGTGTACTTCACTCAGCATGATGTCCCTCTAGCTCCAGCCATTTTCTAAAAGCCGTGATGTCGTTCTTTCTTATCTGCTGCTTAGAACTCCATTGTGTATGATGTTACAAACATTTTCTCTATCACATTCGTCAGTTGAGGGGGCATTACGGTTGGTTAAAGCTTTTGTATTGTGAAGAGAGCTGAAAATAAACATGGACGTGCACTATCTCGTTTGTGGGTAAGAATTGAGGGTTTACAGCTCAGGATGGTATGGCTGGGCTGGGTGGCAGGCTCATTTCATAGTCTTCCAAGGGTTCTCCCACACTGTTTCCATAGTGGTGTACGAGTTTACATTCCAGCCAGCAGTGCGATGAGTTTAAAGCTTTCCCCACAAACCTCTCCAGCACTTGGTTATCATTTGTTTTCTGACCTAGCACAGTCTTAACTGGAGTAGAGATGAAATACTTAAAGTGGTTTTTGTATTTATTTCTCTTAAGGATTATGATGCTTGAGTCTAAGATTCTTTGATTTTCACTGAACATCTCTTAATTCTCGCTTGTGAAGACTCTGTTCAGTCTTTCTCCAATTTCTATGAGCGTGTTTGTTTCTTCTTTTTTCTTCTTTGGTTTTGTTGAGTAGTTTAATATATTCTGGCAAATCAATGCTTTGTACATTATCTGTAGTTTCTTTTTTTCTCACTCCATGTCTGTGGGTTTTCTTCATTCCTTGATTGTTCATTTTTTATGATTACCAGAAGCTTTGAGTTTGATGAGGTCCCATTTGGTCAATTGTCGCCCTTAATTACTTGCACACTGCTTCCTGATTTAGGAAGTCTTTCCTACTGCCTTGTCTTGTGGTCTGGTGCCAATTCTTTTTCTCCTATCACCTTCAGAGTTGTTGGGTTCACAGTTGAGGCGTTTAATCCATCTGGAGTTGACTTTTGTAAGGGCGAACGAGGTAGGGGGTTAATTTGTTCTTCTACAAGTGGTGAATCCAGTTTTGCCAACACCATCTTGCTATAGAATTCTGTCTTTTCCTTCATTGTGTCTTCTGGCCCCCCTTGTCAAATATGAGATGGCTGTGAAATTATTATGTGCTCAGGTTTGTATCTTTGGTTTTGTTCCAATGGTCAAAAGGTCTGTTTTTGTGCAGTACAGCGTTTTTATGACTATAGCCTGTAGTATCGTTTGAAGTCTAGTATAGAGACCCTCCTGTGTAGATCTTTCCACTCAGGATTGATTTGGCTATTCGGGGGTCTTTTTTTCTCCAAATGGAATTTAAGAACTTTTGTTCAAGCCTGTGAAGAAAAAGAAACTCTTAGGGATTTGCTTGGGATTGCCATTAAAATCTATACAGGCGTTTGAGTTAATAAATGGACATTTTTTACAAATGTTAATTTTCCCAATTCCATTGGCATGGGAGGTTTTTCCATCTTCTGCGTCTTCTTCAACTTTCTTTCTTTAAGGGTTTAAAATTTTTGTTAGGAGGTCTTTGGTGTCTTTGTTTAGGTTTGTTCCTAAGGTATTTTTGTAAGTCCCCAGGATTATCTTGGGAGACCTGTTTGGCCAATATGAAAGAGGGCCTCTGGATTTTCTGAAAGGCTGAGGTGATGGGCCCTTGTGGATCCATGGGCTCTGAGGGAGTATCCTTGGATGCCTCATGGAGGGGTTTGGCTAACAGGGCAAAGTTAGGGATCCAGGTGTGCAGGTATCAAGCCACCCCCCAAAAGGACAAGATCTTCTCTTTAATGGTAAGGGATTTTAGGGACCTGAGGTGTTGTTTTCCATCTACAGTGAAGTGGTGAGAAGAGGGGCTGGTAAGGAGAAGGGGGTAAGGAGCAAAACCCACAAGTATCTTTTTTACCAGAGAGAGAGGGTGACCAATTGGGCTTAGCTGGTACCGACCCTACATTCCCTTTTCACAAGAAATTACTGGAGTGTTGGTCGGTGTTGCTGAGGCACAGCTGCAAAGATAGGAGAGAAGAGAGAAGGTCATATCTGCTACACTGGATTCGAGGAGACTTGCGGAGATTCAAGGTGCTCCGGTGTCTCGTCCGAGCCCTGGTACACAGAGATAGCGGGATCATTAATAACAAACCATGTTGGAAGGACAGTACTGGTTGATTGGGATGGTTAGCTACTGGGTCCGGGTCCTCCCATGTAAAAGCGAAGTGATTATATGAACCAAGTTGTAGAGGGATGGAGAAGAATGCATCCTTAAGTTCTAGGACAGTGAAGTGGGTGGTGGAGGAAGGAATTTGAGAAAGAACAGTGTAAGGATTGGGAACTACTGGGTGGACAGGGACAACCACAGAGTTAACCAGTTGGAGGGCCTGGAAAGACAGGAGAACATGTTGTTTTAATTTTAATTGAATTGTTTAAAATTTAATTTATATGAGGTTTTGTTCTGAAGATGTGTTAACGGTACAAAAGGAATGATGGTGCCGGGGAGGCAAAAAAGGAGATTACAGTCGCATGGAAACTGGCGTTAAAGGAGGGGGGGAAAAGGGGGGGAGAGGGGGGGAGGGGGAAAAGAAAGGGNTGTTGGCAGCCTACCACACAAACAGTGTGTGCCGCACCGTGCCCTAAAGATGGCGCCGACTTCCTGAGTCACTACAAGCCGTTTCCCGCCGTTGCCTATGCATTGGGCAATCTGCGCATGACTTTGAGCCCGCACACCTAATATTCTAATGAGGCATTGGCCCCTGTTGCGCTACGAGCCCATGCATTGGACATGCAAATGAGGCATCGGGCCAGTACACCTATCCAGAGCATACACGAACCCTCTAGACTGCTATATAAGCAGTGCCTCTTCCCCGTTTCGGGGTCCTTCTCCTAAAAGAGCTGTGCACAATAAATACTGCTGCAGAAGAATCCTGTTGTCCGCGTGAAGTTCTTGCCAGCGAGACTGCTGCATGGGACAGTTAGGACCAGGTCAGAAAGAGTTAATCAAAAGGAAAGGGTTAACCATGCAGGCACAACTCTCTAGTTGAAGCAAGCCTGGTTCCCATGACTACCTTAACCGTAAGAATACAGTCTGACCCTGAGTTCCTAGTTCCCACAGCTACCTGAGGTCAGGATGAACTTTCCCAGCCCTGTAGGAGTGCTTCTCACCCCCTAAGGAGCTCACTACTCTCCAAGGGTCTTCACAATGCTAAACATAACCATTGTTTCGAACAAAGGGGTACAGAACAGGTGGACTGATCCAATGAAAGACTGCCTGGTCTACAACCACCAAGACCCCACCAATCAGAGAAAGGGTCACTGAAACCGCAGTGGAAATCCCCTAACTAGGAATAAAAGTGGGAGAGGATCAGACCTCGGGGCCGCTGCCCTCTAGTGCCAACACGTCGTGTGCTCGGCTCAACACGTCGATCTGTCTCTGCCACTCTCTGTGTTGTGTTCTGTAGTTTTTCCTTGATGTAATGTTCTTTTTTTCAAATTTATTTATTTCTTGATGTAATGTTCTTTTATTAAAGCTTTTCCTCCACAGTTTTTGGCCTCTCAAGAGATTCTTTAATAGAGTGGTGTTTCTAATGCAACATATTTTGGAGAGTAACTTCAGCCAAGGATGAGAACTGTTGCTGTAGTATCTGGTGTCCACAGCTATAGTAATTTTATCATTAAGTCCCCAGATATCTTGGGAGACCTGTTTGGCCAATATGAAAGAGGGCCTCTGGATTTTCTGAAAGGCTGAGGTGATGGGCCCTTGTGGATCCATGGGCTCTGAGGGAGTATCCTTGGATGCCTCATGGAGGGGTTTGGCTAACAGGGCAAAGTTAGGGATCCAGGTGTGCAGGTACCAAGCCACCCCCCAAAAGGACAAGATCTTCTCTTTAATGGTAAGGGATTTTAGGGACCTGAGGTGTTGTTTTCCATCTACAGTGAAGTGGTGAGAAGAGGGGGTAAGGAGAAAACCCAAGTATTTTTTTACCAGAGAGAGAGACAATTGGGCTTTAGCTGGACAGACCCTATATCCCTTTTCACCCAAGAAATTAAGGAGTGTGTTAGTGTGTAGCTGAGACAGCTGCAAAGAAGGAGAGAAGAGGAGAAGGTCATATATGTACTGGATTAGAGCAGATGGGCAGAGATCAAGGGTGCTCAGGTGTCTCGTCAGAGCCTGGACAAAGAGACATGGGGTATCATAAAAACCATGTGGAAGGACAGTCCTGGTGATTTGGGAGGTAGTACTGGAGTCAGGGTCCTCCCATGTAAAAGCAAAGAGATTGTATGAATCAGGGTATAGAGGGATGCAGAAGAGTGTGTCCTTAAGATCTAGGACAGTAAACTGGATGGTGGAGGAAGGAATTTGAGAAAGAACAGTGTAAGGATTGGGAACTACTGGGTGGACAGGGACAACCACAGAGTTAACCAGTTGGAGGGCCTGGACAAGACATTGAGATCCATTTTGTTTTACTTTTTTAATTTAATTTTTAAATTTAATTTTATATGAGTGTTTTGTCTGCATATATGTGTAACTGTATCACATGCATGCCTGGTGACTGTGGAGGCCAAAAAAGGATATTACATCGCCTGGAACTGGAGTTAAGGATGGTGGTAAACTGTTGTTATATGGGTGCTGGGAACCGCACCTGGGTCCTCTGCAAGAGCAGTATTTGCTCTTAACCTCTGAGTCATCTTTCTAACCCCTAATTGTGTGTGTGTGTGTGTGTGTGTATAATTGTTGTTGTTGTTGTTGTTTTTGATAGAGAGCTTGTCATGTAACCCAGGCTGGCCTCAGTCTGGCTAGTAGCTGAGGATGGCCTTGAATTTTTGATTCTTCTGCCTCCACCTCCCAAGTGCTGGATTTATAAGTTTGCACTCCCATATTCAACTACTTTATTATTGTTTTAATTTTTTACATTTAGAGCTACCATCCATCTAGAGTTAACATTTGTATATGGTGGTAGGTGGATGTTGGGGTTCATCATTTTCCATTTTTTTGTTTTGTTTTGTTTGGTCTTTTTGAGATGGGGTTTCTGTAGCCCCAGCTAGCCTGGAGCTCACTAGACCAGGCTGGCCTTGAACTCACAGAGATCTGCCTGTCTCTGCCTCCCGAGTGCTGGGATTAAAGGCGTGTGCCACCACACCTGGCCTTGGTGTTCTTTTTTATTTAACAACTAGCATCTTTTTTTTTTCTTTTTTGAGATGGTTCTTAGCCTCCATGTGGGTGTTGGGAATCAAATACAGGTCCTCTACAAGAGCAGTTTTCACTCTTAACCACTGAGCCATCTCTCCAGCTCCCTCCATCTGGTTTTAAAAGTGGGATAATAGGAGTGTTGTAGGGAGAATGGGTGGGTTGAAGGAGATCAGCCTTTAGAAGCTGCTGAATTATGGGTTTAAGTCCCTGTCAGTGTTTAATGGCTACTGGATACTGTGGGTAACAGGGGTAGTGGGTGGGATTTGGCAAGATGTGGATGGGGACATGATGGGAGGCTAGTCCCAGGGAAGAGGTATTCCACACTCTAGGGTTGACCTTGGACTCTGAGAGGGGCCAGCTTCCCTCCCTGGTAGGAGGAGGGATAGTAGAGAGCAGATATATAGGCAAGACTGATAGAGACTGATAGAGATGGTTTTTACATAAGGTCTCTTCTCAGTAGTGGGGCAGGGCAGGAAGGCATTACTAAGAAGGACTGTGTGAGTAGAGTTCCCTACAGGAGGCAGGAAAGAAGTAGAGTGTCCCTGGGGTTGTGGGGACGTACCACAACAGAGATCTTCAAAGAGAGTCTTGCCTGAGTAGGAAGGGAGGACAATAGATATGGCCCCCATATCTATTGCGGCATCCACCTGCGCGTCTGCCACACCCACTCCAGTGTCGCTTGTGTAAAGTAATATGAGAAATCATATTCAAAACAGGCGGGGGAGATGTGTCCTGTGGGGCTGGACCCCCTGGAGGTCACTGGCAGAATACCCGGCTAAAATCACCCCGAGATTGAGATGCTTTCCTAGGATATTACGTTTTTCTGGTGTTGGACTTAACATAACACTGAACACAATAAAGATCTTTTCTTAGGGCCAACTTATAGATACAAAACAAACTGTTTAAATGTGCCAGTAACTGGCAATTAAAATGCCTCTCTTGGGCACAGGGCTTTTTCCTGGCAGCAAGAATGGTCTGTAAGTCTTGAGTCAAAAATAGACTTAAAAATAGACTTCTCTCACAATATACATTACAATGTAAAGACCTGTGACAAATTGAAAAACAAAACAATTATATAGTGGTAATGGCTCTATGACTGTCTCTAAAAAAAACAAGTTCCAGTGATATGTGTAATAAAAACAAAATATATCATTCCATTTAAAATAAAGTAAAAAACTCCTCTTTAACAATTAAAATAAAAAGACTCTTCAACCCCATTTCCCTATTTAAGTAAAGGAACAGGTTAAACAGTTTTCCTAGTTCTATGCAGCCACTGAATGCCTGAGTCCTGACACTCCCAGCAAAGTTAGGCAAAAGATAAATTACTTTACACCAGCCAATTGTCTTACAAAAACAAAACTGTTAGTTAAAGCAAGCAGTGGAACGGCTCGTAGTTTTCAACAAAGATTTAAACTTTAGATTAGCAGTGTAGATTTAAATAAAACTAATAAATAGTTTTAGGATGTCTATAAAAATAAGGTCTTTACTTATAATAAAAACGTTTACAAAAAACTATTACCTTAGGATATTAAGATATATTTACCTAGATTTAGGATAAAGATATAAACCCAATATCTACTGCCAAGAAAACTTCTACTGTAACATAACAATTACTACTCAGTGTTCCTGTACACTTTTCAATATGACTTGTAAATTAAAAACTAACAAGTAAATAATTGATCATTGTTAAAAACTATTGATTTCCTTTTTTTACTAAATGTTATTTCCTGGTAAAGGTTATCTTAAGTATTCTCACATTTTACTTCAAAAAATTCATTTCCTGACTACTAAACTTTCGTAAGTTTTGGTTCCTGCTCTGCATGCCCGCGTTCTCGTCATCTTGAAATAGATAATGAGTTCCTCCCATCTGGGGACTCTCAGCATTCCTTGATTGTTTCTTTGGATATACAGAGCTTTGAGTTTATGCCGGTCCCATTGTCAATTGGTCACGTATAATCTTTGCCCAGCTGCGTCTGATTTTGGACGTCCTTTACGATGCCTATGTCTTGATAACTGCTGCCAACTTTTTTCCTATCTTGCCTTCAGAGTTTGGGTTTCATGTTGAGTCTTTGATCCATCTGGAGTTGACTTTGTACAGGGCGAGGTAGAGGTTTAATTTTCATTCTTCTACAAGTGGTGATCCAGTTTGCCAACACCACTTGCTGAAGATGCTATCTTTTCTCCTTTGTGTCTTCTTGGCCCCCTTGTCAAATAGAAGAGGCTGAAATTGTATGTGCTTAGATTTGGATCTGTGTTTTGTTTCATTTGTCATGGTTTGTTTTTTTCCAGTACCAGGCTGTTTTTATGACTATAGCCCTGTAGTATAGTTTGAAAAGCTGGTATAGAGATTCCCCCCTTGTGTAGCTCTTTTCTACTCAAGGTTGTTTTGGGCTATTCAGGTCTTTTGTTTTTCCAATGAATTTAAGGACTTTTTTTTCCAAGCCTGTGAAGAAATCTTGGAGATTTTGATTGGATTGTGTAAATCTATACAAGTAATTTGAGTATGAATGGGACATTTTACAAATGTTTAATTTTCCAATCCAGAGGCATGGGAGGTCTTCCCTCTCTGATGTCTTCAATTTCCTAATTACGGGTTTAAAATTTTGTTGAGAGATCTTTGGTGTCTTTGGTTAGGTTCGTTGTTCCTAGGTATGTTAAATTGTTTTTTTTTGAGGCTTATCATGTGAGTGGGGAAGGTCTCTTGAATTCGTTTCTACAGTTTGATTGTTCTTGGTGTAAAGAAAGGCCATTGATTTTTTTTAGGTTAATTTTGTATCCTGCCACTTTGTTGAAGCTGTTAATTGTTTCTAGGAGTTTTTCGGTGGAGTTTTTGGCATCCCTTAAGTAAACAATCATATCATCAGCAAATAGGGATAGCTTGACTTCCTCTTTTCCAATTAGTACTCCTTTAATTTCCTTTTCTTGCCTTATTGCTCTAGCAAGTGTTTCAAGCACTATATTGAAGAGGAGTGGTGACAGGGGGCAGCTTTGCTGAGTTTCTGCCTTTAAAGGGAATGTTTCTATCTTTTTCCCATTTAGGATGATATTGGCTGTGGGTTTCCTGTATATGGCTTTGATTACATTGAGGTATGATCCCTCCAATCCAATTCCTTCTAGGACTTTAAGTATGAAGGGATGCTGGATTTTGTCAAAGGCTTTTTCAGCATCAATTGAGATGATACTGTGGTTTTTGTCTTTCATTCCATGTATGTGTTTGATGATGTTTATTGATTTTCCTATGTTGAACCATCCCTGAATCTCTTGTATGATTCAAACTTGGTGATGATGGATGATCTTCTTGATGTGAGTCTGTATGCTATTTGCCAGTATGCTGTTTAGAATTTTGGCATTTGTGTTCATTAGGGAGATGGGCCTATAGTTCTCCTTTTTAGTTGTATCTTTGCCTGATTTTGGTAATAGAGTGATACTGGCTTCATAGAAGGAATTTGGGAGAATTCCCTCTGTTTGTATCCTTCTAAACAATTTCAGTAATAATGGTTGTAGGTCTTTTTGAAATGTTTTATAGAATTCTGCCGTGAAACTGTCTGGGCCTGGGCTTTTTTTAGTTGGGAGATTTCTTATTACATCTTCAATTTCTTCATGTATTATGGATCTGTTTAAGCTGTCGTTCTCTTCTTGGTTGAGCTTTGGTGATTCTCAGGATTTCAGATATTCATCCATTTCTTCTAGGTTTTCAAACTTGGTAGACTACAGGTTTTTGAAGTATTCCCGTATGACTTTCTGGATCATTTTCTTGTACAGGTTTGAGTGGCCTCACTGCCATGAGAGAAATTTCAGTGACCAGGAAATGGATGGGGGGAATCATTTGAAACTTAGTATGGACTATTTTGAATCCAAAAACTTCTAGGGATGGTACAAGCCTGTCCTTTAAAGTTGCTGGGTCAGAATTAATTAATTAATTAATTATATTAATTAATTAATTAATTAATGTTGCCAGGTCAGTTGATAATTTGTCCCAAACTAAAACATGATCTATATAATGGAAGACCTGCAGACCTTGTTCTATGTGGGGCATAAAGGCCGCCACTACCGCCTCTTGGCAGAGCATTGGGCTGTTGGCCATGCCTTGTGGCAGGACAGTCCACTCATACCGAGTTGCTGGACCTGAGTTGTTAATGGCAGGGGCTGAGAAAGTGAACCGCTTACAATACTCAATGTGGAAGGGAATTCAAAAGAAGCAGTCCTTGATATCTAAGGCTAGCAGAGGGCTGTTAGCTGGGATAGCAGAGGCAAGGGGGAGACCCTTTTGCAGAGACCCCCATATATGCATAGTTCTGTTAATGGCTCACAGGTCTTGTAAGAGACACCAAACTCCTGTTGCCTTCTTTATGACAAACACAGAGGTATTCCAGGGACTTCGAGATGGACAGATATGGATATGTCCCAATGATAATTGCTCTTTGACTACGTCTTGTAAAGATCGTAACTTCTCCCCTGGTAAAGGCCACTGCTCAATCCAGACCAGATCATCTGACTTCCAGTTCACACTCTGCTGTGACCCTCAGGATTGTGGGTGCTTCTTGCTGAGATGATGGAAGCGTTTTACCCCAGTTAAATGGTCTGTCTGGGCATGGTTGGTCTCATTCGGAGTGGCCATAACCACATCCAAAGCCTCCAAAAGATCTCGCCCTAGTAGATTGATATTAGTGGGTGCTATTAATCAGCTAATCTGACCTGTGTTTCCATCAGGGTCCTCCTAGGTGTAAACATTTTTAGTGATGTAAGACTGTGAAGGTCCTCCTATTCCTAGAAGTTTAGGTCATGGAAGTAAGGGCCAGTTGGGGGAATTTTTTGTTGTTTTAAAATGGTTCTGGGCTGGAGAGATGGCCTAGCGGTTGAGAGCACGGACTGCTCTTAGCAGTGGACACCGGGTTTCGATCCCCCAGGCACCCACATGGCGGCTGAGAACCGTCTGTCAACTCCATTCCAGGCGGAAGCTGCCAGTTCCAGGGAAATCTGCACACCCTCTTCTCTTCTGACCTCCGCGGCACTGCAGACACGGGTGCACAGCCCAACATGAAGACAACTAAACATTCATAACACAAAAAAAAGATGGTGTGCTCCCCCTGTATCTATCAACAAATTTAAAGGGCCTGCCCGCCAATTTTAATTGTCAATGCATGATGTGAGCCTTCTGAAATAAGTGCTGCACAAGTGCGCATTACTGAATCGTCTTTCCCCCGTTTCTTCCCCGTTTTTTTTTCCCCTGGTCTATGTAGGGTTGCCAGCCTAGAAGTTTGAAGGTGGCAAACTTATTTGCCCATCTTTATCTACTTTGACGTCAATCTGCCTCCAATGGTATCCTTTTTTACACTGGGTCACAGACACCGTGGGGAGGTTCAGAGGGTCCTCCCAGGAGAGACTGGTGGCTTCGCGGCACTGTCTTCCAATGTCCTGCAGCCTCTGCAGCTAAAACATTTTTATTTGGTTACAGCAGCGCAAAAGCTTGAGCTAGATAATTCGGCCTTTGTGGGAGTCATTGCACCATGTCTGAGTTGCTTACTCTCCCCATGTATAAATGTCAAATCTTTTTTTTTTTTTACCATATATGTTGTACAAGCATTATCAAATCTATACCCATGTCCCGCCATCCCCCTATCCACCCACCCACACCCACCTAGTTCATGTATTCATTGTCTCTAAATAGCTTTTCACATAATCCCATTTCTCAGTCTTTCATTACAATTTCTCCATGTGACGGTGACTGATTTGAGCAGAAGGTACCCTGGTTTCGTCATCATTTTTTTGATGCAGATGCAGTCCTTTCTCTTGTTTGTTTTGTTGTGTGTTTCCAATATTCAATAACTCCCCAACTGCTTTGGACAAACCAAGCAAGGGCCATGCACAAGGAACATACTACAAATAGGAATTGGCACTAGCATCCACAGATGAGGATACCATTCATCATTTGTTGTGTTTTCTCGGGATGGTGTCTTCATTCAGCAAGATGTCTACTTTCTAGCTCCAGCCATTTTTCCGCCACGCTCATGATGCTTTGTCTTTTTTACTGCCTCGCGAACAGAACTTCAAACTCCGTGTAAGAATTTCCGCGACCCCCAGAAACATTCTTTTTCTAATCATCCACTCAATCCACTCATAGTTATATCCACGATGAATTGGGCATTTGGAGTTGGTTCACAACCATCCACGCATCCATCTTCTATAATGTGAAGAGAGCTTGAAATAAACATGGCAGGTGCAATGTATCTCTGCATGGTGGGGTGAGTTTGAGGGTACATGCTAGGATGGATGGCTGGGTCGTGGGTGGCACAGTCATCCATTCCATTAGTCTTCCAAGGGTCTCCTCACTGTTTCCATAGTAGCGCTTGTATGAGTTCTACATTCCCACCAGCAGGTTAATTCCAGGATGAGTGTTTTTCCCCTTTCCTCCCTTCCCTTGCTCTCCCCAGCCGACTCGGTGTTTTGTGTCATTTGTTTTCTTGATCCTAGCCAGTCTTATTGGAATAAGATGAATCATCAAAAGGTTTTGATGATTTGGCATTCCTATATGATAGTGAGTTGTGAGCCACTTCTTAGGGGTGTTTCTTCTCAGCCATCTCTTACTTCCTTCTACTTGGTGAATGTCTCTTTCTGTCAGGTCTCTTGCTCCATCTATTGAGTGGATCATTTGTTTTTCATTCTTGTTTTTTTGAGTACTTTACATATTTCTGGAACATCATGCTTTGTCAGAGATTGTGGTGAAAGGTTTCCTCTCCACTCTGTGGGATTTCCTTACTTCCCTTGATTGTTTCTTCTTCTTCTTTTTCGTTTGATGTACAGAAGCTTTTGAGTTTAAAGTGGTCCATTTGTCAAATTGGTCAATCTTTGTAGCTTACTTCGCATCTTTACACCAACAGCGCTGCTGTCTGATTTAGGATATTCTTATTGTATGCCTATACTCTTGTAAAGGCTGGCCTGCCAACGCACTTTTTTTTATTTCATGCCTAGAGTTTGTGTGAGGTTCATCACGTAGGGGGTCTTTGATTCAATTGGAATTGACTTTTTTGTAGCAGGGCAAAAGGTAGGGGTTTAAAAAACTTTCTTCTTCTACAGTTGTGATCGCATTTTGCCAACAACCACTTGCTGAAAGATGCTGTCTTTTCCTCCATTGTGTCCTCTTGGCCCCCCTGTCAAATATGAAGGTGGCTGAAATGTTATGTGCTCAAATTCTGGATCTTCAGTTTTTCATGTGATCCATCACAGGTCTGTTTTTTGTGCCAGGGACCAGCTAGGATTTTATTGACTAAGCCCTTTGAGATATGTTTGAAGTATTGTTATATAGATGATCCCCCCTGGTATTACTCTTTTCCAGCTCTTTTTTTACGGCGGGTTGCTTTGTGTCCTATTTGGTGGGGTCTTTGTTTTTACTGTATTCAGTGTAAGCGAAAAATTTAAGGGACTGATTTTTTTCCGCAATAAAACTCTGTGGATATTAAGTAGGATTTGCAATGGAATCTGTACATGAGTTTGGGTTGGATGGGCATTTTTACTATAATAATTTGTTCCAATCCATGGGAGCATGGGAGGAGGGGGGAGAGGGAGGGAGGGAAAGTCTTATAGGGGTTCCATCATTAGACTTCCAGATCGTGGGAGTGTCAGTGTGATAAGGGAGTGTGCTTATCTGTCGATCGGTTCAAATTTCCGAGTTCCAGTTCTATGGTTCATGGTATCCAATCTTCAATTTGACCTATCTTCGGAGATCAGTGAAAGTTTCCGTTCTGCAGCAGAGAGGGTTCAAAGCAAGAAAAAAGAAAATATGTTGTGTGTACAATAGATGACTATTGGATGAGTGGCAGTTGTGGTAGGGAAGGAGGTTTGGGTTCAGCTGAATAATTGTATCTTATTGTTAGTTTGGAGAAACATGTTGAAGTTTTTTGAGGAGCTAATGGGTGAGTGGGAAGTTCTCCCGTTGTAGTCCTCTTGTATCTTGTATTCCATCTGCTTCAGTTGCTTGTTGTTGGTGGTAAATAAAGNGCGGAGATCAAGGGTGCTCAGGTGTCTCGTCAGAGCCTGGACAAAGAGACATGGGGTATCATAAAAACCATGTGGAAGGACAGTCCAGGTTAGTTGCGAAGCAGTACCAGAGTCAGGGTCCTACCATGTAAAAGCAAAGATTGTAAATGAATCAGGGTGTAGATGGATAGAGAAGAATGCATCCTTAAGTTCTAGGGCATTAAACTGGATGGTGGAGGAAGGAATTTGAGAAAGAACAGTGTAAGGATTGGGAACTACTGGGTGGACAGGGACAACCACAGAGTTAACCAGTTGGAGGGCCTGGACAAGACATTGAGATCCATTTTGTTTTACTTTTAATACATGTTAATAAGGTTAAATTTAATGTTATATGAGTGTTTGGGGTCTGCATAGAGTGTAACTGTAGCACATGCATGCCTGGGTGCCTGTGGAGGCCAAAAAAGGATATTACATCGCCTGGAACTGGATTGGATGGTGGTAACTGGGGGGGTTGTTATATGGGTGCTGGGAACCCGACCTGGGTCCTCTGGCAAAGCAGCTATTTGAAATCTTTTAAACCTCTGAGCATCGTTCTAACCCCAATTGTGTGTTGGGTGTGTGTGTGTATAATGTTTGTTGTTTGTTGTTGTGTTTTGATAGAGAGCTTGTCATGTAACCCAGGCTGGCCTCCAGTCCTGAGCTTATGTAGCTGAGATGGCCTTGAACTCTTGATTCTTTCGCCTCCACCTCCCAAGCGCTGGAATTATAGAAGTTTGCACGTCCTCATAATTCAACTACTTTTTTTTTTAATTTTTTACATTTAGAGCTACCATCCATCTAGAGTTAACATTTGTATATGGTGGTAGGTGGATGTTGGGGTTCATCATTTTCCATTTTTTTTGTTTTTGTTTTGTTTGGTCTGTTTGAGATGGGGTTTCTGTAGCCCGCTAGCCTGGAGCTCACTAGACCAGGCGTGCCTTGAACTCACAGAGATATCTGCCTGTCTCTGCCTCCCGAGTAGTGCTGGGATTAAAGGCGTTGCCACCACACCTGGCCCAAAAAAATTTTTTTTATTAAAAAAAAAAAAAAAAAAAGTTTTTTTTTCTTTTTGAGATGGTTCTTAAGCCTCTGTGGTGTTGGGAATCAAATACAGGTCCTCTACAAGAGCAGTTTTCACTCTTAACCACTGAGCCATCTCTCTCCAGCTCCCTCCAGCTGGTGTAAAGTGGGATAATAGGAGTGTTGTAGGGAGAATGGGTGGGTTGAAGGAGATCAGCCTTTAGAAGCTGCTGAATTATGGGTTTAAGTCCCTGTCAGTGTTTAATGGCTACTGGATACTGTGGGTAACAGGGGTAGTGGGTGGGATCTGGCAAGATGTGGATGGGGTCATGATGGGAGGCTAGTCCCAGGGAAGAGGTATTCCACACTCTAGGGTTGACCTTGGACTCTGAGAGGGGCCAGCTTCCCTCCCTGGTAGGAGGAGGGATAGTAGAGAGCAGATATATAGGCAAGACTGATAGAGACTGATAGAGATGGTTTTTACATAAGGTCTCTTCTCAGTAGTGGGGCAGGGCAGGAAGGCATTACTAAGAAGGACTGTGTGAGTAGAGTTCCCTACAGGAGGCAGGAAAGAAGTAGAGTGTCCCTGGGGTTGTGGGGACTAACACAAAACGAGTAATCTTCAAAGAGAGTTTTGCCTGAGTAGGAAGGGAGGACAATAGATATGGCCCCCATATCTATTTCGGCATCCACCGGCGCGTCTGCCACACCCACGCCAGTGTCGCCTGTGTAAACAATATAAGAAATCTTTCAAAACAAGTGGGGGAGATGTGTCCTGCGGTGCTGGACCCCCTGGAGGTCACTGGCAGAATACCCGGCTAAAATCACCCCCGAGATTGAGATGCTCTCCTAGGATATTACGTTTTTTTCTGGGTGTTAGGACTTGAACATAACACTGAACACAAATAAAGATCTTTTTCTTAGGGCGCACTTAGTAGAGAAGAAAACAAACCTTTTGAATTTGTCAAGAACTGGCAATTAAAGTGCCTCTCTTGGGCACAGGGCTGTTTCCTGGCAGCAAGAATGGTCTGTAAGTTTTGAGTCAAAAATAGACTTAAAAAAGACGTCTCTCGCAATATACATTACAATGTAAAGACCTGTGACAAATTGAAAGAACAAAAACAATTATCTAGTGGTAATGGCTCTATACGTCTCATAAAGAAACATTCCACGTGCGATGTGTAATACCACCCAAATATATACTTATTCCATTTAAAAATAAGTAAAAACCTCCTCTTTACAATTAAAATAAAAAGACTCTTTAACCCCATTTCCCTATTTAAGTAAAGGAACAGTTAAACAGTTTTCCTAGTTCCATGCAGCCACTGAATGCCTGAGTCCTGACACTACCAGCAAAGTTAGGCAAAAGATAAATTACTTTACACCAGCCAATTGTCCTATAAAAACAAAACTGTTAGTTAAATCAAACAGTGGAACGGCTCTTAATTTTCAACAAAGATTTAAACTTTAGATTAGCATTAGATTTAAAAAAAAAAACTAATAAATAGTTTAGGATGCTATAAAAATAAGGTCTTTACGTTAAGAAAAACTTTAAAAAACTATTAACCTTAGGTTATTAAGATATATTTACTCTAGATTTAGGATAAAGATTTAAGGTCAATATCTGCTGTTAAAGAACTTTGTATTTACTACTCTGTGAGCTATGAGTTTTCAATTATGACTTGTAATTAAAAACTAACAAAAAACTAGTGATCATGTTTAAAAACTATTGATGGTCCTTTTTACTTAAATGTTTGATTTCCTTGTAAATGGATCTTAAGATTTCGACAGTTTTACTTTCAAAAAAAATTCATTTCCTGACTAAACATTGTAATGTTTTAGTTTCCTGCTCTGCATGCCCCGTATCTCGTCAATCATAAAATAGATAATGAGTTTCCTCCCATTCTGTGGGATTTCTCTCCCCTTCCTTGATTGTTTCTTTTGATGTACAGAAGCGTTTGAGTTTAATGAGGTCCCATTTGTCAATTGTCACCTGATTCCGTGCATCGCTGGCTGTCTGATTAGGAAGTCTTTTCCTATGCCTATGGTCTTATAATCTGCTGCCAACTTTTTCTTCTTCTATCGCCTCAGAGTGTTGGGTTTCATGTTGAGGACTTTGATCTCGAGTTGCTTTTTGTACAGGGCTAGAGGTATAGGTTTAATTTCATTCTTCTACAAGTGGTTGATCCATTTGCCAACACCACTTGCTGAAGATGCTATCTTTCTTTCCTCCATTGTTGTGTCTTCTGGGCCCCCGTGTCAAATATGAGATGACTGAAATTGTTTGTGGTCAGATTTTGGATCGTCGGTTTTGTTCCATTGTTCAACATGTCTGTTTTTTGTGCCATTACCAGGCTTTTTTATGACTATAGCCCTGTAGTATAGTTAGAAGTCTGGTAGAGATCCCCCTTGTGTAGCTCTTTTCCTCAGGGTTGTTTTGGCTATTCAGGGTCTTTTGTTTTTTTTCCAAAGGAAATTTAAGACTTTTTTTTTTACAAGCCTGTTGCGAATTCTTGGGAGATTTTGTTGGGAGGTGTGTTAAATCTATACAGAAGGTTCAAGTAGAATGGAATTATTTTTCTATGGTAATTTTTCCAATCCATGAGCAGGGAGGTCCTTCCATCTTCGATGTGTTTTAATTCTTAACATTTTGTTGTAAGAGATTCTTTGGTGTCTTTGTTAGGTTTCGTTCCTAGTTATTTTATTGTTTTGAGGCTATTGTGAAGTGGGAAGGTCTCTTTGAATTCTTTCTCCAGTGCTTGTTCTTGGTGTAAAGAAAGGCCAGTTGATTTTTTTTTAGGTTAAGTATTTTGTATCCTGCCACTTTGTTGAAGCTGTTAATTTTTTTTTTTTTTTTTTTTTTTTTTTTTTTTTTCTGGTGGAGTTTTTAGGTAAACAATCATATCATCCAGCAAATAGGGAAAGCTTTGCTTCCTCATTTCCAAGTTATATTACTCGTTTAATTTACTTTTCTTGCTTATTGCTCTAGCAAAGTGTTTCAAGCAAATATTGAAGAGGAGTGGTGACAAGGGGGCAGCGTTGCTGAGTTTCTTCTTCTTTCTGCCTTTAAGGGAATGTTTGCTATTTTTTTCCCCATTTAGGATGAGAATATTGACTGGGGGTTTCCTGTATAGGGCTTTGATTACATTGAGGTAATGATCCCTCCAATCCAATTCCTTCTAGGAATTTAAGTATGAAGGTATTCTGGATTTTTGTCAAGGCTTTTCAGCATCAATTGAGAATGATACACTGTGGTTTTTTGTCTTTCATTCCATGTATGTGTTTGATGATGTTTTTTTGATTTTCATATGTTGAAACATCCCTGAATCTCTTGTATGATTCAAACTTGGTGATGATGGATGACCTCCTTGATGTGGTTCTGTATGCTATTTGAGCCCAGTGTCCTGTTTAGAATGTTGGCATTTGTGTTCAATTAGGGAGATGGGCCTAATAGTTCTCCTTTATAGTTGTATCTTTGGCCTGGTTTTGGTAAGAGAGTGATACTGGCTTCATAGAAGGAATTTGGGGAAGTTCCCTCTTTTGTATCCTGTTAAACAATTTCAGTAATAATTGTTGTAAGTCTTTTTGAAATGTTTTGAAGAATTCTGTCTGCCGGGAAACTGTCTGGGCCCTGGGCTTTTTTTTAAGTTGGGAGATTCTTATGACATCTTCAATTTCCTTCATGTATTAATGGATCTGTTAGCGGGTCGTTCTCGTCTTGGTATGAGCTTTGGTGATTCGCAGGATATTCAGATGTCATTCATTGCTTCTAGGTTTTCAAACTTGGTAGACTACAGGTTTTTGAAGTATTCCCGATGATTTCTTGATCATTTCTTTTTCTTGTACGGTTTGAGTGGCCTCACTGCCATGAGAGAAATTTCAGTGACCAGGAAATGGATGGGGGGAATCATTTGAACTTTAGCATGGGCTATTTTGAATCCAAAAGCTTCTAGGGATGGTACAAGCCTGTCCTTTAAAGTTGCTGGGTCCATATTAATTATTTAATTAAGTTATGAATTAATTAATTAATGTTTTGCCCAGGTCAAGTTGATAATTTGGTTCCCAAACTCAAACATGATCGATATAATGGAAGAACTCAGACCTTGTTCTATTGGGCATAAAGTACTCCACTAACCGGACCCGCCGCTTGGCAGAGCATTGGGCTGTTGGCCATGCCTTGTGGCAGGATAGTCCACTTGCAACGTGTTGATGGATCTGAGTTGTTAATGGCAGGGGCTGAGAAAGTGAACCGCTTACAATACTCAATGTGGGAAGGGGAATTGAAAAGAAGCAGTCCTTGATATCTAAGGCTAGCAGAGGGCTGTTAGCTGGGATAGCAGAGGCAAAGGGAGACCCCTTTGCGGAGACCACCATATATGCATAGTTCTGTTAATTGCTCACAGGTCTTGTAAGAGACACCAAACTCCTGTTGCCTCTTTATGACAAACACAGAGTAATTCCAGGGACTTCAGATGGACAGATAGGATTGTCCCAATGATAATTGCTCCTGGACTCGTCGTGTAAAGATCGTAAACTTCTGCCCTGGTAAATGCCACTGCTTAACATCCAGCCCAATCATCTGAACTTCCAGTTCAACACTCTGTAGTTACCCTCAGGATTGGGGGTGCGTCTTGCTGAGATGAGGAAGCGTTTTACCCCAGTTAAATGGTCTACCTGGGCATGATTGTTCTCATTTGGAGTGGCAATAACCACACCCAAAGCCTCCAAAAGATCTCGCCCTAGCAGATTGAGATTAGTGGGTGCTATTAATGAGCAAATCTGACCATGTTTCCATCAGGGTCGCCCTAGGTTAAACATTTTTGGTGATGTAAGACTGTGAAGGTCCTCCTATTCCTAGAAGTTTAGGTCATGGAAGTAAGGGCCAGTTGGGGGAATTTTTTGTTGTTTTAAAATGGTTCTGGGCTGGAGAATGGCCTAGCGGTTTTGAGAGCCCACTGACTGCTCTTGCAGAGGACCCGGGTTCGATCCCCAGCAACCAATGGCTGGCTTGAAACCGTCTGTACTCCAATTCAGAGAACTCCAGTTCCAAGGGAATCCGAAACAACCCTCTTCTGACATCCGCTGCAACTGCACGACACGGGTTGCACAGACCTACATGCAGACAGTAAGTACCTTCATACACTACAAAAAAAGAGGGTTGTCTGCCCCTGTATCGACAAAATTTAAGGGCCCGCCCCAATTGTAATTGGCAATGCAGTAATTTGAGTCTTCCTGAAATGGTGCTGCCCAGAGTGCGCAATACTGACTCTCTTCCCCGTTTTTTTTTTTCCCTGGTCTAGGGGTTGCCAGCCTAGAAGTTTGAAGGTGGCAATTATTTGCCATCTTTATCATACTTTGAGCGTCAATCTTGCCTCCAATGGTATCCTTTTTTACACTGGGTCACAGAACGCGTGGGGAGTGTTCAGAGGGTCCTCCAGGAAAAAGAGACTGGTGCTTTCCGGCACTGTCTTTTCCAATGACCTCAGCCTTGCAGCTAAACATTTTTTGTTTGTGGTGACAGCAGCCACAAAGGCTTGAGCTAGATAATTAGCTTTGTGGGAGACCATGCCCACGTCAGTTGGCTAATCCCATCTGTCATATAGTCCATCTATCTTTTTTTTTATATATATATTTTGTACAAATTATCAAATCTAGACCCGGTCCCCCACACCCTAATCCCCCCACCCCCCCACCATAGTTTCCATGTAATTTTGCCAAACATGCTTTCATCCCTTTCTCAGTCTTTCCTCAATATTCTCCATGTGGAAGTTGGACTGTTTTGAGCAGAAGTCACTGTTTCAGTCAGTTTTTTGAATGCAGTCCTTTCTCTTGTTTTTGTTGTTGTTGTTTCCAAGATTCATAACTACCAACTGCTTGGACAAAACTCAAGGGGCCATTCAGGCAAACAAGAAATACTTAAACTAGGTAAATGGCCGACATCCACAGAATGAGGGATACCATTCATCATTTGTTTTCTGGGAAAACTGGTGTTTACTACTTCATTCAGGCATGATGTCTTCTAGCTCAGCCATTTTCCTGCAAAGCTGCATAGATGCTGTCGTCTTTACTGCTGCACAGAACTGCATCGTGGGTAGATGTAGTACCAAACATTTTCTCTATCCATCATCAGTTTGAGGGGCATTTGGGGATTGGTTGGTTTCCAGCTCTTTCGTATTGGAAGAGAGCGTGAAATAAACATGGCAGTGCATGGTATCGCTGCAGTGGGGTGAGTCTTGGGGAGTACATGCCTAGGAGTGGTATGGCTGGGTCCAAGTGCAAGTTCATTCCAGTCTTCCAAGGGTCCTCCACGATGGGTCATGGAGTGTGCTTGTGAGTTACATTCCCGTACCAGCAGTGGATGAGGTGTTTCCACTTTCCCCACACCTCGCCACACTTGGTGTCATTTGTTTTCTTGATCCTAGCCAGTCCCATTGGAGTAAGACGATATCTAAAAGTGGTTTTGACTTGCATCTCCTTAATGATTGTGAGGTATGAGCACTTCTTAGGGTGGGGTCCTCAGCCATCTCTACATCCTTTACTTGTGAAGTCTCCTGTTCAGGGTCTTTGCGCCATCTATTGAGTGGATCATTTGTTTGTCTGTCTTCTTGCTTGTTTGTTTTGAGTAATTTTATATATTCTGGAAATCAATGCTTTGTCAGGATTATGTGTGGGTGGAAGGTTTCTTCCCACTCTGTGGGATTGCTCGTCACTTCCTTGAGTGTTTCTTCTTTTGCTGTACAGAAGCTTTGTGTTTAATGAGGTGCCATTTGGCAATTGTCAACCTTACGTCTTGCACAGCTGCTGTCCTGATTTAGGAAATCTATTCTTATGCCTCTATCTTGTAGGCTGCTGCCAACTTTTGCGTCTAGTTACTTCAGAGTTTTGGGTTTCACGTTGGGTCTTTGATTAATCTGGAATTGACTTTTGAACAGGGCAAAAGGTAGGGGTTTAACTTTCCTCTTCTACAAGTGGTGGAGCCAGTTTTGCCAACACACTTGCTGAAGATGTTGTCTATTCTCCATTGTGTCTTCTGGCCCCCTTGTCAAAATATAAGATGGCTGAAGAATGTATGTGTGCTAAAGTTTGGGTCTTCAGTTTTTTTTCCATTGATCAAACAGGCCTGTTTTTGTGCCAGTACCAAGCTGATGTTAATGACTATAGCCCTGTGATATAGTTGAAGTTTTTTATAGAGATCCCCTGGTATTACTCTTTCACTCAGGGTTGCCTTTGCCTATTTGGGGTCTTTTGTTTTTCCTTTTTTCTGGACGAAATTAAGGACTTTTTTTCCCAAGAAACTCTTGTGGATATTAATTAGGATTGCAATGAATCTGTAAATTAATTTGGGTAGAATGGACATGTTTACTATATTAAATTTTTTCCAATCCATGAGCATGGAGGGGGCTTTCCATCTTTCTGATGTCTCTTCAATTTCCCTTTTCAGGGGTTGCAAAAAAATTTTTGTACAGATCTTTTGGTGTCTTTTGGTTAGGTTAGTTCCTAGGTATTTTATGGTTTTTGAGGCTATGGTGAGTAGGAAGTTCTCCTAGTAATTCCCTGCTTCAGTTTGCTTTTGTTGGTGAAAAAAAGCTACTGATGTTTCTAATATTAATTTTATATCATGCCCTTTACTGAAAAACTCTTAAATCATTTCAAGGTTGTTCTGTGGAGTTTGGTTAGCATCCCTAAGTAATCAATCAATATCATCACAAAAAGGGATAGTTGACTTCCTCTTTTCCAATTAGTACTCCTTTAATTTCTTTTTGCTTTTTCTTGGCCCTTAATTTGCCCTAGCAAGTGTGTCAAGCACTATATTGAAGAGGAGGTGGTGACAAGAGGGCAGCCTTGCCGAGTCCCTAACTTTAAAGGGAATTCTTCTAACTTCTCTCCATTTAGGATGATTTTGGTTGTGGGTTTCTTTTATATGGTTTTGATTATATTAAGAAATGATCCCTCCAATCCAAGTTCATTCTGGGACTTTAAGCAGAAGGGATGCGGAGTTTTGTCAAAAGCTTTTTCTGCATCAATTAAGGATGATCATGTGGTTTTTGTCTTTCAAGATCCATTTATGGTGTTTGATGATATTTTCTGATTTACATATGTCAAACCATCTCTACAGATTGGTATGAATCCAACTAGGTCATGAAATGATCTTTTGTGATGTGGGTCTGTATGTAGTTTGCAAGTATATTTTGTTGAGAATTTTTGCATCGGTGTTCATTAATGAAATGAGTTCTAAAGTTCTCCTTTTGGGTTGTATCTTTGCCTGTTTGGTATTAAGAGTGATGCTGGCTTCATAGAAGAAATTTGGGGAATTTCCCTCTGCTTGTATCCCTTCTGAAACAATTTAAGTAATAATGGTTGTAGGTCCTTTTTGAAATGTTTTATAAAAGTCTGCCATGAAACCACCTGGACATGGGCTTTTTTTAATTGGGAGAGTTTATTAGTACATCATTCAATTCTTCATATGTATGGGGTCTGGTTAAGCTGGTCGATGACTTTTTGGGTTAAGCGTTGGTGATTCCAAGGAATGTCAGATATTCATCCAATTCTCCTAGGTTTTCAACTTAGTAGAGTAATAGGTTTTTGAAGTATTACCCATATGATTGTCTGGACTTTTCATTGTTGGTTGTGATATTTCCCCTTTCATCATGGATTCTAGTGATTTGGAGTTGCTCTTTCTTTTTGTTAATGGGGCCCACCCATTTGTAACCATGGAGTGGGGCCTCAGGTAGAGGGGAAGAGATCAGAAGACTGACAGCCTCTGAAGGAAGTAGACATCTGTGTGTCCCTTGGAATTCTGGGAATCTCAGATCTAACACCCACACCCTATTTTCCGTACCCTATTGCCTACTTTCTCCTTAAATGTCTGGATGAAGTCAGATCCATGGAGAGTGAATCCATGTTGCTGCTGGCTCTTCTGTTCCCAGTCAGAAGCCAGACTGCTGCACCCTAAAATAACACCTGAGCTATCCTTATAAGAGTCCTGAATATTTTTGAAAGAATGTAAAAAAAAACTTTGGAAGTCTAGACTAGAAAACCCATGGAATGCTATAAGCAGAGCTTAATGGGTCATTCTACTTGGACCCTGAAGACAGTAATGTTCAGGTTCAGTAACACAGAGTGGAGGCCTAGGTCAAGAAGTTTCAGAAGGGTACAAGGAGTCTATTAGCAATTTGGGTACCAGCCATTCATGTGACATTTTGGCAAAGAATCTGGTTACATTCTCCCTATGTCCTAAGAACTTGTCTGAAGCTAAATTAAAAAGTAATAGACTAATTTCTTTGGCAGAGAAAAATTTAAGTTAGCATAATATCTAGTCTTTGGCTTAGCTATGACTCTTTTCTCTTATTCAGCTATACAATGAGAAGGAGCAGAGAAAAGAGAAATACACAGTGTGAAGCTTGTAAAGGAAAAGAGCACAAGGAAGCTTCAAGTTGCAGCCAAGGGCTCAAGTGCTCTAAACAGAGGCTGTAATTGTTAAGGAGATTAGTGTCATTAAAAAGGCTAAAGAGCACCCCCCCCATGTCCCCACCCCTGCCAACTGGGATTACAAAGGAATCTGAAGGAGGCAAGCAAAGTAAGCATTCAAAACAGTGAAGAGGCATTTAGGACCCACATTGGAATACAGGCAAGGAGAAGCCCATATGCCAGGAACACAAAGAAGAGACAACATGGGAAAGGGNATGTCCATTTGTTAGTATTCTATATTACTGGTATGACCTAAAGGCTAAGATGAAGGAAGAATTATTCCATTCCAAACACAGAAGAAAGGGTAGTATGAAAGGCTTTATGAAGGAGCTGAAAGGCAAATCAGAGTATTCTACAAGCTATCAAAGTTCCATAGAAATGACAGTTACCATTCATGGGCCAATGTAAAGAGTTGGTAACTAAGGAAGTCAAGGGAGCAAGGATCCTAGGAACAGGCAAACTGTGGTGATCACAATGTAGGGGTAAGTACTCTGTGGATGGACCAGACAGCAATTTTCCCTGCCTGTTACACAGTGGAAAGTTTTCATTCACCATTGAGATTCCCACAGCTGCGGCAAAAACATTATTATAAAAGCAGTTTATTGAAAGTACATTTTAGTATTTTTGTGAGGAGCACTACTAGTTCCACTACATGGCACTACGTGACCTGGCTGATGCCTACTTATTTACATGATATAATGATCTCTTGCCATTCTTTGTCGCTAACTGTTGTGTGTGTGTCCTATTCTATACATCGTGTTTCTCACCACAGAGTCTTTGCTCATCTCGTTTCTTCATCTGGAAATTCCCACCCTCTTCCTCATTTGGCAATGACTACTCATCCTTTATATCTCCACTTAGTTGTCATATTCTCTGGGTCTTTCCACAGTTTCCTCCTGTATTACCACAGACTAGACTTAGATGTCTCTGTTCTGTACTCCTAGGTTACCCTCATTCATTTTCAGTTGCATGAAATTATTTGCTTACAGTTTTCTAGACCATGAGTCCTTTTATCACAGAAAGACTGTGCTAGCCTCCTTGTATTTTAAGCACCAGAGCCTAGTGCAGTTCAAGCATTTAGTATATGTCTATTAAAACACTTTACTTAGTGCTCAGTATAGTCACGCCACACACTAGTAACTCCTTGCCTTCCAGAGGATGAAGCGAGAAGAAACAGAATTTCAAAGGTCAATCCTCTGAGGCATCCATCAATGACATGGGGGAGTGTCGACCTGTGCAGATTGCATGACCTCTGGTGGGGTGGGGGGGATTGGGGTGGGGCACACGGGTCTCTAGACTCTGATAAATATATCACTATTTCTTATCAATATTGATATCAATATTCATTATATATATTTATTTATTTATATTATAACTTCAAGCTATATTTATAAAATAATTTTATAGAAGCAAATATTTGTACTTATTTATATTAATATATTTTTATCTTAAAATATAATAACATATATTATGTTTAATTTATTACACTAAATAAATGAGTTCGAGAATTGTCTGGGTTACAGGACAGTCTGTCTCAAAATCAACAAAGATTTGACTCAACAAACCATTTAATGACGTCACTATCAAAGCAAAGGATCATGTCATTCCAGGAATATATGTTCTCTCTTTTGTGATCTGGCTTGTTAATTAATGAATAAGTCATATTTGTGAATTGTGCATTTGGAAAATAGAAGTATAAAAGCTGGGCTGGTAAGATGGTTCAGAGGATAAAGGTGCTTGCCACAAAGCATGATGTTCTTAGTTTAATCCCCAGGACTCACATGGTAAAGGGAAAGAGAGAACAGATTCCTGAAAGTTGTTCTCTGACCTCCACACATGCAAAGCTGTACACACACACACACACACACACACACACACACACACACATGCACACGTATATGCACAACTTCATAATATAAGGTGAGTGGACGGAAGAGAAAGGGAACAATACAAATTCACTTACAGGACTATGAATGATGGTATGTGTGAGGGATGATAAGAACAGTGTGCTGGTTATTCAAGTAACATAAACAAGGTTGAAGAGAGAAAGTGTGGCTGGTCATAGGCTTTGCAATGAAAGCCTAAACTACAGTCTAATAGGCAATAATAAGTGGTAGGTAACCTAGCAATGACACATGACAAGCTCTGCTTTCCTTGTGCAAAAAATATCTCAAAATTATTACCACTGTAAACAATGTGAATAACTTCAATGTTTATATAAATGTATATATCAAGCTGGCTATGGTGATGCACACCAGTAATTCTAGCAGTTGAGAGCTGGAAAGTGTAGGGTGGTCATGAATTTGAGGGTGTGATGGGCTATATAACAAGTACCAGGTCAACCAGAGTGATATGACAAGAAGTTGTGTCAGGAATAAAGAAACGGCTCCGTAGTTAAGAGCAATGGCTGCTTTTCCAGAGAATGCAAGTTTGGTTCCCAGTACCAACATGGCAGCCATTCATAAGTCCAGTTCCAGGAGATCCGACACCCTCTTCTGGCCTCTGTGGCTATTGCACA
Organism: Rhizomys pruinosus; assembly: GCA_009823505.1. Taxonomy (NCBI): domain Eukaryota; kingdom Metazoa; phylum Chordata; class Mammalia; order Rodentia; family Spalacidae; genus Rhizomys; species Rhizomys pruinosus. The sequence goes on from VZQC01000913.1 coordinate 629,402, forward strand.
CATTTAGTATCATTACATACATGCAGGAAAAACATTCACACACATAAAATATATTAATTAAAATTTTGAAAATATTGAAAAGTTAAAATTAGAACATAATGTGTCAAAAAAAGAAAAATAACTGATTAAATAGTTCATTCATTTGTTTATTATATTGTCTGTCTTTGTTGATTGTGGCTCTTTAAGTGTCTAGTCACATCAACTTTGGTGATTGTATTTTTTATAAATATTCCACATCTGCAGTTTATGTTTTATTCTCAATGTTATTTTCATTAACACAGATTCTTAATGTTCAATTTTATAGCACCATCTTTGTTAATGATGACTGTGGGCTGTTGAGATTGCTCAGTGGTAGTGGAAAAAGTGTTTGTCACCAAGCCTGACAACATGAGTTCTATCCCCAAAACCTCCACGAAGGAGAGAATTGACTTTTTTTATTTATTTTTCTCTATGTGTAAGAATGTACTATCTGCATGCAGGTCTGTGCACCCATGTCATGCAATGGGGCGGAGGTTAAAAGAGGGCGTCGGATTCCCCTAGAACTGGAGCTCTCCCGGAATTGGAGTTTCAGACTGTTCTCAGCCACCATGTGGGTGCTGGGGATCGAACCCAGGTCCTCTGCAAGAGCAGTTGGCGCTCTTAACTGCTAGGCCTTCTCTCCAGCCCCCAAGAATTGACTCTTTCAAGTTGTATCTCCACGGAATTTAACTTTTCCCACTAGAGATTAATCTTGAATCTGCTTTAAGTCTCTGTCCTCTATACAGCCAGCTGGGCACATCTCCGTGTAATTCTCTCTTCCCATGAGGTTAGGTTTTTGAACTGTTTCTTTTGCTAAGCACTAGCATTTCCTATCCTTCTTTATCACGGGAAACAGACACACCAAAAAGACCCACAGGCTAAGAAAAAAATGCTCCTCAAGAGTCAAGGAGTTAAAATTTCCACGCAGGAAGCTGCCTCCTTTTGGAGTGAGACTCTTAATATTGCTCAGTGGATGTCTCCTGCAGACTTATGGAATTCAGAATCATGGACGCATGTGGCACAGAACACTAGACAGCGAGAAAATGCTCTGGCATCTCTCACATTCTTGCCACTATTGGCCACGGTGAGACAATGCTTAGGGTCTTCTCACCAAACCATGCCAGGAAAGGAAAACAGGAAAACTTAGTTGCAGACCCCTTCCTCCGAAGAACCTGCTAAAACTCCCCTGGAGAACCCCAATAAAATTCCGTCTGAAAGCCCCCAAGCTCCAGACCCAGTAAGAATAGAACAGGATAATCAAACCATCCTAGCTGATAGCTTTAACCTTTCCTCTAATTATCAGCCACTCCCACTCAAGGGGCCGGGAACACCTTCACCTTCAACTTCTTCCCTCTCTGCTATGGAATAACTGTGCCAGATTTGGGACAACCCAGATCTTCAATTACAGGCATCCCCCTTAATGTAGCTCCAAGTCGGGGTCGTCCTCTAAACTGGTACATGTAACAGGCAAGTGAGTTGAAAGAACTCAGGCAAGCTGTTAGAGAGGATGGTGTCCAGGCACCATGGACAAAGTCCATTCTCCAGAGCTTTTGCAATTATCTTAACACTCTCCATGACTGGAGAGACATAAGTAGATCTTCCCTTCCAGGTCCACTATTTTTACAATAGGAAGAGACAAATGTCTCCAACAGGTTTGGAGAAATCAAGGTCAACCCAATATAGACTGGGGTTACAAACAGCTATTTGGAGAAAGAAATTTTAGCACAGGGACACAGCAGGCTGGACTGGCCCCAGGGTACTTTGACCAGGTGGGCCTTTGCTCCCTACAGGCCTGGGATTGAATTACACCACCCACTGAATCCCAGGCCAGTTCCTCCTTATTATTTCCTAGGGAAAAACCTGAGGAACAACTATCTGACTTTATCTTAAGAACTAAAAGGAGTCTAGAGAGAAAGATCCCCACATTTGCAGCCAGAGATATTCTCCTTAAAAATATGGTTTGGGAGGGAATGAATTCAGAATGCAAGCAAGCATGCCAGGGCTTAAAAGATGACCATAATGACAGACAGATAGTGGCAACTCAGGATGTGGGCACAGCCTCCCACAAAGCTAATTACCTAGCACAAACATTTGCGGCTGCTGTCATCACAAATGAGAAATGTTTTAACTGTGGAGACAGAGGTCATTGGAAAAGATAGTGCCCAGAAGCACCAGTCTCTCCCAGAGGGCCTTCTGAACGCCTCCCATGCATTCTCTGCCCCCGGTGTAAAAAAGGATACCATTGAAGGAAAGATTGCCTCTCAAACGATGATAAAGATGGCAAAAAATTGCCAACTTTAAACTCCTAGGTGGGCAGCCCCTAGCCCAGGGAAAAAAAGGGGGAAAAAGAGTCAGTATGCACCCTCTGGGCAGTGCCTATTACAGAAGGCTCACATCTTGCATTGACAATTAAAATTGGGGGGAGTCCTTTTAAATGTTTGAAAGATACAGGGGAAGACAGAACCATTTTAAACAGCAAGAAATACCTCCTGACTGGCCCTTGCTTCCAGGACCTAAACTTCGAGGAATACGAGGGCCCTCAGAGTCTTACATAACTAAAAATGTTTACACCTGGGAGGACCCTGATGCAAAAACCAGTCAGATTCACCCACTAATATCACCAACTAATATCAATCGACTAGGGCGAGATATTTTGGATGCTTGGATGTGGTTATTGGCACACAAAATGAGAACAACTCTGCCCAGACAGATCATTTAACTTGGGGAAAATGCCTCCATCATCTCAGGAAGAAGCACCCCCAATCCTGAGGGTCACTACAGAATATGCTCCCCCTCCTCTGGACTGAAAGTCAGGTGATCCAGTCTGGATTGAGAAGTGGCCCTTACCAGGGGAGAAATTACAAGCTCTCCAAGACTAAGTTAAGAAGCAATTTTCAATGGGACACATCTGTGTTTTTAATAATAAAGACAATAAGAGGTTGGCATCTCTTACAAGACCTACAAGCCATTAACAGAATTATGCATATATGGGGATCTCCACACAGGGGTCTCCCCCTTGCCTCTGCTATCCCAGCTAACACCCATCTGCTAGCCTTAGATATCAAGGACTCTTTCTTTTCTTTTTTTTAATTTTATTTATTTCTTTTTTATGTGTATGAATGTACTGTCTGCATGCAGGCTTGTGCACCCGTGTCGTGCAATGCCGCGGAGGTCAGAAGAGGGTGTCCGATTCCCCTGGAACTGGAGTTCTCCTGGAATTGGAGTTATAGACGGTTCTCAGCTGCCATGTGGTTTCTGGGGATCGAACCCGGGTCCTCTGCAGGAGCAGTCGGTGCTCTTAACCACTAGGCCATCTCTCCAGCCCGGACTCTTTCTTTTCAATTCCCCTCCATGCTGAGGATTGCAAGCAGTTTGCTTTCTCAGTAACTTCTTCCTCCTGTTCTGGTCTAATTAAAACACCTGTGATACAGGTTTTGGGAATTAATGCAAGGGGATTGAAATCCAATGCGCTTTGGCAAACTGACATTACACACATAGCTTCCGTTTTTTTTGTTTAGTTTGGTTTTAATAGAAAATAAAAATTCAAATAAGTGACATAATTCTTTATACATATATATATATATACACATATATATATATATATATTTGTATATATATTCGTATATATATTCATATATATCCATATACATTCATATATATTCATACATATATACATATTTATATTTATATATATTCGTATATAGATATACATATATTTGTACAAGATTATGTTACTAATCAGATCTAGACCCATGTCACCCACCATAAACCCCACCCCACCAGAGCTCATGCATTCTGCCAAATATGCTTTTCATTTCTTTCTCAGTCTTTCTCAAAATGCTCCATGTGGAAGTTGACTGTTTTGAGCAGACATTCACCATTTCAGACAGTTCTTTGATGCACTTCTTTCTATTGTTGCTGTTGTTATTGTCGTTGTTGTTGTTGTTTCCAAAATGCATCACTCCCAACTATTTGGACAATAGCTCAAGGGGCCATGTACAAGGTATACTTACAACTAGGTAATTGGCACTATCATCCACAGATGAGGGATACCATTCATCGTTTGTTTTTCTGGGATTGTGTTACTTAATCTATTCTAGTTCCATCCATTTACCTGCAAAATTCATGATGTCATCTTTCTTTACTACTGCATAGAACTCTATTGTGTAGATGTACCACATTTTCTCTATGCACTCATCAGTTGAGGGGCACTTGGGTTGCTTCCAGTTCCTTGTTATTGTGAAGAGAGTTGCAATAAACATGGCTGTACATGTATCTCTGCGGTAAGATGAGTCTTGTGGGTACATGCCCAGGAGAGGTATTGCTGGGCCAGGAGGCAAGTTCATTCCAAGCCTTCCAAGGGTTCTCCACACTGCTTTCCATAGTGGTTGTACGAGTGTACATTCCCACCAGCAGTGGATGAGTGTTCCTCTTTCCCTACAACCTCTCCAGCACTTGGTGTCATTTGTTTTCTTGATCCTAGCCAGTGTGATTGGAGTAAGAAAATATCTTAAAGTGGTTTTGATTCATATTTCCTTAATGATTAATGATGTTGAACAATTCTTAATTGTTTCTCAGCCATCTCTAATTTCTCACTTGTGAAGTCTCTGTTCAGCTCTTTGCTCAATCTATTGAGTGGGTCATTTACTTTCTTTCTCCCTTGGTTTTTGAGTATTTTATATATTCTGGAAAAAAAATGTTTTGTCAGATGTTTCTGTGGTGAAGGTTTCCTCCCACTGTGTGGGATTTCTCTTCACTTCCTTGATTGTTTCTTCTGATGTACATTTGAGTGTAATGACGTCCCATTTGTCAATTGTCGACCTTAATTCTTGCACAGATGCTGTCTGATTTAGGAAGTCTTTTCCTACACCTGTGTCTTGTAGTTGGCTGCCAACTTTTTCTTATATCGCCTTCAGAGTTTTGGGTTTCATGTTGAGGACTTTAATCCATCTGGACTTGCCTTTTGTACAGGGCAAGAGGTAGGGATTTTACTTCATTCTTCTACAAGTGGTGATCCAGTTTTGCCAACACCACTTGCTGAAGATGCTGTCTTTTCTCCATTGTATCTTCTTGGCCCCTTGTCAAATATGAGATGGCTGAAATTGTATGTGCTCAAGTTTGGATCTTCATTTTTGTTTCATTGGTCAACAGGTCTGTTTTTGTGCCAGTAGCAAGCTGTTTTTATGAATATAGCCCTGTAGTGTAGTTTGAAGTCTGGAATAGAGATCTCCCCTGTATTGTTCTTTTCACACGAGGTTCTTTTGGATATTTGGGGTCTTTGGTTTTTCCAAATAAAATTAAGGACTTTTTTTTCCAAGCCTGTGAAGAAACTCTAGGGGATTTTATTTGGAATTGCATTAAATCTATACAAGAGTTTGGGTAAAATAGATATTTTTACTATATTATTTTTCCCAATCCATGAGTATGGGAGTTTTTTTTCCAACATCTGAAGTCTGATTCAATTTCTTTCTTTGAGGCTTTAAAGTTTTTGTTGTAGAGATCTGTGGTGTTTTTTGTTAGGTTATTGTTATTGAGGCTATTGTGAGTGGTAAGGTCTCCTGGAATTCCTTCCTCCGTTACTTGTTTTTGGTGTAAAAAAGGCTACTGGTTTTTTTAGGTTAATTTTGTATACTGCCACTTTGCTGAAGCTGTTAATCGTTTCTAGGAGTTTTCTAGTAGAGTTTTTAGCATCCCTTAAGTAAACAATCATATCATCAACCAATAAGGATAGCTTGACTTCCTCTTTTCCAAGTAGTACTCCTTTAATTTCCTTTTCTTGCCTAATTGTTCTAGCAAGTGTTTCAAGAACTATATTGAAGAGGAGTGATGACAGGGGCAGCTTTGCCGAGTTCCTACCTTTAAAGGAAATGCTTCTGTTATTTCCCCATTTAGGATGATATTGGCTGTGGTTTTCCTGTCCATGGATTTGATTACATTGAGGAAGGATCACTCCAATACAATTCCCTCTAGGACTCTAAGCATGAAGTGATACTGGATTTTGTCAAAGGCTGTTTCCATGTCAATTGAAATGATGGTGTGGTGTTTGCCTTTCAGTCCATTTATATGATTGATGATGTTTATTGATTTCTGTATGTTGAACCATCCCTGTATCTCTGGTATGAATCTAACTTAGTCATGATGGATGATTTTCTTGATGTAGGTCTGTATGCAATTTGCCAGTATCCTGTTTAGAATTTTGGCATCTGTTTTCATTAGGGAGATGGGTCTATTGTTATCATTTTTGGTTGTATCTTTACCTGGTTTTGGTAATAGTGTGATGCTGGCTTCATAGAAGGAATTTGAGAGAATTCACTCTGTTTGTACCCTTCTAAACAATTTGAGTAATAATGGTTGTAAGTCTTTTTGAAATGTTTTATAGAATTCTACAGTGGAACTGACTGGACCTAGGCTTTTTTTAGTTGGGAGGTTTCTTATTACATCTTCAATTTCTTCATATATTATGAGTCTCTTTAAGCTGTGATCTCTTCTTAGTTGAGCTTTGGTGATTCCTGGGATTTCAGATATTTACCCATTTCTTCTACATGTTCAAACTTGGTACAGTATAGGTTTTTGAAGTATTCCCGTATGATTTTCTGGAACTTTTCATTGTCTCTTGTGATAATTCCCTTTTCATCACAAATTGTATTTATCTGGAGTTGTTCCTTCTTTCTTTTGGTTAACTGGGATGGAGGTCTGTCTATCTTGTTTATTCTTTCAAAGAACCAACTTTTGGATTCATTGATTTTTTGTCTTGTTTTCTTTGTTTCTATTTCATTGATTTCTGCTCTGATTTTTGTTATTTATTCCTGTGTGTTGTGTTTAGGGTTCATCCGTTGTTGCCTCTCAGGTGCATTTAGCTGCAGTGTTAGATCATTCACTTGTGCTCTTTCTGTTTTTCTTATGTAGGCACCCAGGGCTATAAACCTCCCTATTAGGACTGCTTTAAAGTATCACATAGGTTTTGTTGTGTTGTATTATCATTGTCATTCAGTTCCAGGAATGCTTTCATTTCTTTCTTTATCTCTTCCTTTTACACATTATTATGCAAGAGTGTGTGTTGGTTAGTCTCCATATGTTCTTGTAGATAGTATGGATCATCCTGGTGTTGATAATGAAGTTGATTGGACGTGGTCTGAAAGAAAGCATGAAATTATTTCAATTTTTTTGTATTTTGGAGGGTGTCGTCTTTTTTCTTCTGTGTCCCCAGTATGTGGTCAATTTTAGGGTATGTTCCATGGAGTGCTGAGAAGAAAGGTATTCTCTGATATTAGGGTGGAGTGTTCGGTAGATTGGAGGTCCATTGGGTTTATCAGATTTTTCAATTCAGAGACTTCTCTTTAGTCGTTTGTCTGGTTGACCTGTCCCAAGGGCTCTCAGTGGGGTAATTGAAGTCCCCTATATGAGTGTACTGGGGTTAACCTGTGCCTTGGGGTTCTGGAGAATTTTCTTGTTTTCTTTTATTTTTTTTTTTTAAATTAGTTTTTTTATGTGAGGCTTTGTGAATTTCATAATATTGTCCAAATCAGTTCAGGCTTATTTCCCTTTCCTCCCTCCCCCCCCCACCCCACCCCATCCCAATCATGCATTCGGCCATAACTGTCCCGCATCTTTCGCGCCAGATTTTTTTTTTTTCATTTTTAAGGCTATAATATAAATCCATGAGTAACAGAGCATCCTTCGTGCAATACCAATCTGCAGGCTGTTGTTTCCAAACCCCTACAGCCCCACATCCAGTGGGGGGTAAGAGGTTGTTTGTTCAATCAAGTTGATTGATCAAATGAGTGTCCAGACACATTGCTGTAGTTTTCACCATTAACCATGGCAGCCCTTACATTCTATCTACCACGCCCCCTCTTCCGCAGTTTGCTCCCTAGAGAAGTTTTCTTTATAAAGTTTGGTGCACCAGGTTTGGTGCATACATATTCATAATTGTGAGATATATCTTGGGTGAATTTTTCCTTTGATAAAAATGTAAGGGTCTTCTTTGTCGCGGGTTCTGATTTCTTTTTCTTTGAAGTCTATTATACCTGATATTGAAACAGCACCACCTGCTTTCTTTTTGGTACAATTTTCTTGGAATTTTTTTTTTCCCATCCTTTCACTTTAAGGTGGTGCTGTCCTTGAAGTTAAGAAGTGTTTCTTAAGACAGCATATCGATGGTTTCTGTTTGCTAACCAAGTCTCCCAGTCTATGTCTTTTTATTGGTGATTTAGTCCATTAATATTTAAGGTTATAACTGCCAGGTTTGTGTTGCTTCCTTTCCCCTTATTATCAATTTGTAGTTTTGGTTTCATTTTCTACTTCTGCAGTTATTCTTTTATTGATTTCTCTTTCTAGGTGCCTGGGGAAGGTTGCTGGACTCCTCTGTCCTTTGAATTGCTTCAAGTATCCTCTGAATGGTTGGTTTTCTGGACATGTGTTCTTTCATCTTGTTTATGTAATGGAAGATATTTCTCCCTCCTTCAACTATAATCAACATTTTTGCTGGTTTCGCATCTATAGTTCTTTAACACTGGGAATACTTTGCTCCACGTTCTTCTTGGTTTCATAGCTTGCACTGAGAAGTCAGTTGTAATTCTGATAAGTTTCTCCTTATAGGTCATTTGTTGTTTTTCTCTTGTGGCTTTAAGAATTTTGTCTTACTTTTGGGCATCTAGCAATTTAACTATGATATGGCATGGAGACTTTCTTTTCTGATCTTGTCTGTTTGGAGATTTGTGGGCTTCTCTTTGTATTGGTTTGCCTTTCTTTTAGTTCGGGGAAATTTTCATCTATTATTCTGTTGAAGATCTGATCAATACCATTCTCTTGGGATTCTTCTCCTTCCTCTATTCCTGTGATGAGGTTTGATCTTTTCATAGTGTCCCACATTTCCTGATTTTTCCACTTTGTGTATTATTAAATTTTTCATAATATTTACTTGAGGTTTTTAGTTGTTCTGTATTATCTTCCAGGTCTGATGTTCTTTGTTCTGCTTCCTCCATTCTGCTTCTGAGGCTTTTTCCATTCCTTTCCTCTTGATTGGATGAGTGTTTGATTTCCTTTTTCATTTCCTTTTCTGATTTCTTTAGTATTTCAACTTCCTTTTGGAGCTTCTCAATCTCTTCCTTTAGCAATTTGCTTCGCTGGTTGCTTTCCTTATCTTTTCCCACTTCCTTCCAGAGTTTGTCATTCTCTCTCTCTAGGTCCTTCTTGAGTTTTTCATTCTCTTTTCTTAATTCTTTATTTTGCTCTTTATAATCTTGTACTTCTTTAGGTATGTTCACAATTGTACTTCTAATATCTGTGTCCTGGGCCATCCCCAGGGGGATCCCACTGTAGGAAACTTCCACAGGGTTGGTAGAGCTTGGTGTGGAATTATCCTGCACCTTTCACATGTTGTCTCATCTTAGTGTCCCTAGCGTTTGGGTTTCTATTTGCCTGTATTCCAATGTGAATCCCAAATGCCTCTTCACTCTGTTGAAGGCTTGCTTTGCCTGCCTCCTTCAGATGCCTTCATTGTTTGTTTGATTTGTTTTTCTCCTTTACTCATTGCTTGTGGAGTGTTGACTTCTTTAAGCTTTAGGCTTTCTAATGGAAGTCTACCTCACTCTTCCCTTTCTGTTCTGAAGGTTCTCTAAAGAACCCACTTGCACACTCATTTGGCAATCCCAGTTGGCAAGGGGGGGAGCTGTTTAGACCACGCCCTGGTACCTGTGCTTCAGGTGGTCTTGGGAGATGCCAGATATAAAGACTTCCACAAACCCATCTTTTATACCAGGTGGGAGGACAACTCCACCTCCACAGACAGACAAGCCATTCAGGCCAAAGACAAGAAATCCAATCAAATATCCACCTAGCTGAAACACCCTGCTCCTACCTTTGATTCAGGTGGTCTTAGGAGATCCTGGATATCAAGACTTCCACAAACCCATCTTTTATTCCATCTGGGAGGACAACTCCACCCCCACAACCACAGAAGCCAATCGGGCCAAAGACAACAAAACCCAATCAAACAATCCACCTGGCTGAAACACAGAGCTCCTACCTGTGCTTCAGGTGGTCTTGGGAGATCCAGGCACTTCTTCGTTTATTGAGGAGTCTATATATTCTTGACATTAATGCTCTGTCAGATGAATTACTGGTGAGGATTTCTTCCCACTCTGTGAGTTTTTGTGGGAAAACTTTTTTAAGATGGGTTGGGTTCTAAGCCAATGGTACCTCCCAGGCCACACCCATGGGGTGGGGTGTAATGACTAATTGAGTCGTGATGGATATTTAAGCAGACATGTTGGAATAAAATCTCTCTCTACATCGAACCTCAACCTGCGTACACATGGTGCGCTTTCCTGTACATATTTTACAAATGGGTCATCCCAGGATTAAGTGGGCCCCACCACAAATCTCAGCAGCGACACCACAATTGGTGTCCAAACGTGGGGCAGAAGGAAACCTTGACAACTTATGTATGCATACCCCTGAATCTTGCCTTTTTCTTCTCTCTCTCCTGATATCTATCTGTTGTGGTGGAGCCATTATTCATGCTGGTTTTGGTGGATGGGCCAGTGGTCTGAGGGCATGTGGCTTTGTACATGTGGAGAGCAGACTGCTTCTGATTTGGTTCAGAGGGAGCACTGAGTGCCTTCCAGGCATGTGCCTCCTGGCATGGTCACTCCTGCAGGCTATAAAAGCCAGTGACCTCAAGGCTGAATTTAATATTAAGGCTTAGCAGTTATACTTGGCCTTAAATCAATTTTTCATAATTCTACAGGTCTGAAAAACTTTCTGGTTTTAAATTCCAAGCCCCCCCCCCAAAATAAAGACTCCTGCTGTGAGGAACAGGCTCCTAAAGGTCCTCAAGTTCGGTTCCAATCATAACTTGTTCATTTGTCAATTTTCTCATGGTAGCTGTTCTTCACCTGAGCACAATTCTTTCTGTTGCAAATTAAGGCCTTTCTCAGGAACTGCCCTCTTCCAAGAGCATCCTCTTCCAAATAAATTCAAGCCTTGGCCATTTTTCTCTTAAATTTTGTATACAAAATCTGTTTTGGGGGCTGGAGAGATTGCCTAGTGGTTACGAGTGCCGACCGCTCTTGCAGAGGACCCGGGTTCGATCCCCAGCACCACATGGCAGCCAAGAACTGTCTGAAACTCCAATTCCAGGAGAACTCCAGTTCCAGGGGAATCTGACACCCTCTTCTGACCTCCACAGCATTGCACAACACGGGTGCACAGACTTGCATGCAGACAGTACATTCATACACATACAGAAATAAATAAAATTAATAAATAAAATCTGTTTTTGGACAAAAGTGTGTTGCACTCTTCTCTTCTTATGGGTTTTTTCTAAATCTAACTATTCTTACCTAAAACCTGCCTTCTATTTGTAGATCCAAGGTTGGCATTTAGCTAACAGTAATTCAAATCCATTTCAGCATGTTTAACGTAAAGTGTAATATTTTTACTTAAACCCTGGATACCCTAGATATGATTGATTAAATTTATCTTGCTCCTTATAAATGTGTTTCACCTTAAAAATCTCTTCTCACAGAATTCTTGATCACACATGGTCTGAGCTCTGGCCTGTCGCCATAAGCCTGCCTGCTGTGCATGCATACCAGCTTGCAGACTCAGCACATGGTATCTAAATCATGCCAACTAAATTTTGAATTTAGGTAACATCCTTCTGATTTCAGCATTTTGGAAAGAAGATAGATGGATTTCTAGCAGAATTTACAGGCCTTGGAGTTCTAACAAAACAAACTTGCTCCAATAAATTGTCTTTTTAAAGGACCATTGGTAAAAGTCTCTTTAACAACGTAAATTGATATTTTGGTTCAATTTAAATGAGAAATTTNATGAAAATAAAGGGCTACTACTTAGAAAATGTGCTGGATAGTTTAAGGGTGCGACTTGACACACCCGGAGTCAAGGGAACCTCAACTGGGGAATTTCTGCCCAGGTGGACTGGGCCTAGGGCCAACATCAGTGGGGGGATATGATCATTGATTGTTGAGCATGGGCAGTGCCAGCCCTGGGCAGGCCTATTGTATTTATAAGAAGCGTGGTTCATGTTCAGGGGAGCAAGCAAGTAAGCAGCATTCGCATCCATGGTCCTGGCTTCAAGCTCCTGCTCCAGTCCCTGCCATGAGTTCCTACTTTGGGTTCCCTGAAGTGGTGACTGTGATCCAGAGGGTGAGCCATAATAACCCTTTTCCTCCACAATTTTGTTTGTGCAGAGTCTTCTATCAAGCAAGTTAAAGACACAAAAAACAGAAGATATTGGTACCGAAGAGAGTGAGCTATTCTTGTGGAAGGATTTGGAACTATATGTGCTGAAGAAGCCATTGATGCTTAGAGTTGTGATTGTATCATGTGGCACTTTGGAGACGTATATGCTGAAAGTGCTGTAGAAATGGAGGCCTGCCCTTGTGAAGCTTCAAAGGGAAAGCAGAAAGACTCCTCAGGGCTGTGGTGTGTAAATTTTTTTTGAATTGAGAATCTGGTTGAGGGTCACTGGTGGCTGAACTCAACTATAAGGTAACAAAGAGACCAGAATACTGAAGTGAAAACTTGTGTTTAACCTTAGGACATTAAAATGCTTGTGTAAGTTGGGATGGCACGAAAAAAAAAAAAAAAGAGACTGGTAAGTAACAGAGACCAGCATCCTGTGCAGGAAATCTGGGAAGAATTTCCTGCAGGTCACAACCCAAGCTGAAGTCAAGGGGGCACAACCTGCCTCTTAGATCACAGAAGCAAGGGCTGTTGGTAAAGGTATACTTGTCTAGGGTGTGCCTCTGGTGATTGAAAGGGGGTCATGGGAGAGCAGCCAAGACAATGGCGAGGGTGAGAAGTCAGGAAATAGCACCTTGGTGAATGTGCAGCCGTTTTAGTGGAGACTCCAGCTTTTTAGAGATGCCCCAGGCCATGTGATGACTACCAGACAGAGCAGCAAGCAAGATGGATGGAGTCGGAATCCTGGCCTGTGAGACGAGCTATGTTTGTGGCATCTGGCGGATGGCAGAGTCAGAGACAGTTGAGCTGCCAAAACACTTTGGAGACCAGAAAGTGGTCTTGAGAACGAATCCCAGACGCCAGCCTTGAGGTACTCCTGCTGGGACTTAGGGTTTTGCACCCTGAAATGAAGTACATTACTGTTTTTGAATTTTACAGGAATGACCACAGTTAAGAGACTTTGTTAGTAGACTGTTGACACTGTTTTCTTTTTAAATAAAATATATTTTATGTATTGTTTGTGTAATTTCATATATATATTTTCAGTCCAATTTAGACACACTCCTTTACCATGGGCCCCCCCGCCCCAGTTCATGCATTCTGCCAACATGTTTTGCAAATCTTTTTTTTTCAGTTGTAGTAAAAAGTTTTGTTCTCTGCAAAGGTTTTATTTTGCGGGCAGAAGTTAAACGTGATTCCAGTGGTAGTCATCTTTGATCCAGTCTTTTTTGTTTTTGCCCTCCCATTTGTATTCTCCAAAGTATGCCAAAATTTATACCTTGAAAATCAAACTTTGTGCTAATGGAATCCAAAATATAGTTTAGGAGTGTCACAATTTTCCCTGTAACTTTAATTTTTTATTTACTCTATATATATAGACATACCCTTAATACCATAATACCACAATGAGTTAATTCTAGGGCTCATTAAGGAAATTCACATTATACAGAAAAATTGCCTTCCATGTAAAAAGAATAATAACAAACTATTTCTGTAAGCTTTGCCTTTCAATAGGGAGATTGTGTGCTGCATCCACAAAGGGGGAGAACTATCCATTGTTTGTTTTTCGGGAGACTGATTACTTCCTTAGAATAAAATTGCTTACGTTCCAATCCATTTACCTGCAAAGGTTCATATGTCATCTTTTCTTTACTGCTGTGTAGAACTCCACTTGTGTAGACGGTGTAGCAAAAAACAAAGGAAGGGGGCTTTATCTCTTTAACCACGTGTCAAGTTGAATGACAGGGCTTGGGTTGCTTCCAGTCTTTGCTGTTTGAAGAGATCTAGAATAAAACAAGATGTGCAATATCTCAATGCAATAGGATGGGGAGTCTTGTGTAGATAGATACCCAGGGGGGGAGTGGTATGAACTGGGCAACTGAACTTTTAAGTGTTTGGACTTATGAAGAGACGGTGGGGCTTAAGGAGTGGTTAACTATGCTTAAATGTTGTGTATAGTAATGTTAACATCATACCTTGTGGAGACGAAATGTGGAACTGGATTAGTAATATTTTAATTAAATTTATTTTTTACTAGTTTAGTGCATGACGTGTACTGTCTGCATGTAGTAGTGGCGACCCCATGTACAGGCATGTTGCCGGACGGTCAGAAGAGGGTGGTTCCAGATCCCGTGGAAGCTGGAGTTTAAGAATGGTTCTTAGGCCTCTTTGTGTGTGCTGGGGAATTGACTGGTTCTGCAAGAGCTGTCGGTGCTCTTTAACTGCTGAGCCATCTCTCCAGCCCGGTGATCATAGTTTAGGTGATTTAATAGTGAAGTGTTTGTGTGTTAAGTTGAAGCGCAAGGGGTCAATTGTATATTTCATGGATAGCTTTAGTGTCAGCTATGACAACCGGGTTGAGGAAGGCCTCAAATTGGGGAATTTATCCCATTGGACTGGCCTGGACATACTTGGATGTATGGCTTGATTTATTGAGTGTTGTGTAGCAGTGCCACCCATAGCTGGTTGTTGTGATATTTGTATAAAAAAGCCAGCGCTGAGCATGGGCCAGGGGAGCAAGCCAGTAAGAAGCATCCGCCATTTCCTGTGCTTCAGCTCCATGCCATCAGGTTCCTACTCTGAAGTTTCTACTTGGGCTCCCTAGATGAAATGTGACCCAGGATGATGAATAAACTTCCTCCTAGTCCTCAACGGGTGTGGTTTTGGTGCGAGTGTTGTTTGGTCAACCAAATTGTAAAGACAAAGGAGAACAACTTATCACTCTTGGCACAAGAGATTCATAAGAGATTCATAAAAGCATAAGAAATCCAAAAAAATTCCACCAGAACATGTGGGAGAAAGATTAATACTTTCAGTAAGCCAGGTTGCAAAATCAATTTAAAAATCAGTAGCCCTTCCATATACCAATGACAAGCACCACGAAATGTGCATTCAATGAAACCTTCCATTCACAAATATCTCAAAAAATAAAATTATGGAGGAAGAATTAACCAAAGACATTAAAGATTTCCTTTCACAATGAGAAATTTCAATCTTGTAAAGAAAAGAGGAAGAAAACAGGAATCAATGAAGAAAGACTTTATAACTAATGACGAAAATTAATATTTTGAAAAGTAGGCCATCTTACAAATCAATAGACTTAACAATCTATAGATTCATGTAATACCAATCAAAATACCCATGACATTCTTCAAGAGCTTGGAAACACAACACTACAATTCAGATGAATCACAAAGATCGCCAGATAGTCCAAAGCAATCTTGGGCAAAACAACAATGCTGTGGGCATCATGATACCAATCATACAAAATTCGAAAGAGACTGTATTAACAAAATTCAACCCAAAGCAGAAGTGTGGTACTGGCACAAAAATGACACACTTATTTAGATGTATATAAATGTGAGTGCATATGCAAGAAAAAAAACAGTGCAAGATAGGAGAAATTAATAGCCTGTTCAAATTATTGGCCAGGATGGTCCAAGAGACTATCAAGATGTAACACAGGCTACTGACCAAGCCCTTATTGCATCCTAGAATTGATAGCTAAGACCTGTTGCTCTACATACAACATACTGGGGGTACAGTCGCACAGGACTTTGAGAAGTAAAGCTGAAACTATGACCTGGGAAACTTCCCTCCCTGAGGAACAGAGGACACTATACAAGTTGTTATGGGAGAAAACCAGTGAATAGTCCAACCTAGGTGTTAACTAAGATTATGACAGTCCTGACAAATAATCCTAGTGATGTAGTATGCATTTATCTTAGGAGAAATCAACAGCTATTCAGTTTGACTAAAAGGAAATATGTGTGGTACTGATAATATAATTAACTTTGTTTTTTTCACGCCACCTAATCATTATTTCCTCCTCCTTTCTTTTTCATCCCTGAATAACTCTTGCCCCTCCTTCCTCAGTTAATGTACCCATTTTTCTCATTTCCCCTGATAACACTTACTACTGCCTACATATCCTGCTCTCTTGGGCCTCCTTCCTTTCCTTCCTTTCCTCATAGTCCCTTTCCATGTTTCCATACTCCCAACGGTTACGTGAGGATATCTCTCACATCTCAGAGTTGTAACCAAGATCCAGAGATGAGAAGGATCGTATGTCACTTTTTCTGAATCTGTGTTACCTCACTCATAGTATAAACAGTTTTTTAGGTTCATCACAAGTCATACCTACAAATGTTCATAAATTTGTTTTTCTTAACCACTGAGTAGAAATCCATTGTAAATGTACATACTTCATTATCCATTATCAGTTAGGGAAATCTAGCTGTTTGCATTTCGTAGCAATTGTGAAAATAGAAGCAGGATGTACAAAAATCTCTGCAGTAAGACGAGTCCATTGGGCATATACCAAGCGGTAATTTGACAAAATCATATGTTATATTAATTTTAAGTTTTTTAAGGTGTTCCCCCAGAGATTACCACATCTTGTGACTTTGTGTCATTGTTTGTGTTGCTATCCCCCTAGCATGGAATGGGGTTTCCTCTTTCGATCATTTCCACACCAGCAATTGGGTTCCTTAGTTTCTTAAACCTAGCCATTCTGACAGGGATTGATGGAATCTTAAAATAGCCCCTGTTTAGCATTTTCCTACGTAAAAGGATCTTGACAATTAAGGTTTTTCTAGCCCTTTTACCTTCTGCTTCTTTTTTGTAGAACTCTCTGTTCAGTTCCATAGCCATTTTAATGGGTCATGTATTTTCTTGATTATTTTCTTCATTTCTTTGGTATATTAGATCTTCTGTCAAGTATATGACTATCCCAGTCTGTGGGCTTCATCTCCACTCAATTCATCTGTACTTTTGCTGTGCAGGAGCCTTTTAAGTACAGAGGTCCACTTGTGAATTGTTGACTTATCTCCAGAGCAACTAATCTCCAATTTAGAAAGCCTTTTCCTGCACCTATATCATTTAGACAGTATTTTTACTGCCTATGTTTTCATGTTAGTTTTTTTTTTTATCTTTTGTGTTTCCATCCTTTATACTAAATTTATTGCGTTCTTCTTGATTTTCCATACGTTTTTTTTTTTCGAATAGCTCAGTAATTGTAATGTAGGATTGGTTTGGTAGACATCAGGTAAATTCTTCTTTCCCTTTGACCTGTGATGGTTTTGCTAGGTAGATGTTGGTTGGCACTATGGTCATTTAGGATATGGAATACTTTGATGCAGGCTCTTCTGGCTTTTAGTTGTTTGCATTGAAAAGTCATCTATTCTGATGGGTTTTTTTTTTGTAACTTGCTGTTTTTTTCTCTTGCATCTGTCACTACCCTCTTTCGTTTGTCTATTTAGTGCTTTTGGTATGCGATGCCATAGGCAGTTCCTGTTCTGGTCCTGCATAGTTGTCTACTGTGTGCTTTTCATATCTGTACAGTATGTCTGTCATTAATTTAGGAAGGTTTTTATCTATAAACTTGTTGAAGATCTAAGCAATGCCATTGACCGGAGCTTATTTCTCCTTCTTTCCTATATCTATGGATGCACAGATTTGATTCTTTACATGGTAAGTCTCCACCTTTCCTATTTTCTTCTGCCTTTTCTAATTCTGAATATATAATGAATATAATATATGAGTATATTGATATATTAGATAATGTGCATATTTTTGCGTTGAGCAGTCCAATTCTTCAATTTTTCATCCAGATATTCTAGTTTTCTATTTGATTCTATCTGCATTCGAGGGCTTTCTTCGTGCTGTTTTTAATTGGCATTATTGAGTTTTTTTTTTTAATTAGTGTTTTATTGATGCTTTGTGGCATTTTCCACTACAAACATTTTTTCCATTTCAGTTCAGGCTAGTTCCCTTTCCCTCCCCCCCCACCCCATCCCAGATCATGCTTATGAAGTTTTTTTAAGTCCATCTTCATTTTGACTTGAGTTTTCTATCAATATATTCCTATCTCTTTCAAGAATTTCCACTTTTTATTCCTGAGTTAACTTTCCCATTTCATTTTATTCATCTGTATATTCCTAATTTTTGATCTTCGGTGAGGAATCTAATGCTTATAATTTTTAATATTCTTAAATTCTTTATGTTGTATATTAATTCTTTAAAGTTGCTGAATTCTTTGACCATATTTATGATTAATCTTTTAATTTTGGTTCCCTGTGTTCCTCTGAGTAGTTCTCCCATGTCCTACCCCTTCTGTAAGACTTTTAGATTTTGGTGGAGACATATTACCTTGATGATGATGATGATTTTGATGATGATTGAATTATTATTTTTCTTCTATCTGGTATTTTTTTTTTTTTTTATTTTTGTTTTGTGTTATCTGATATGAAATTTTAGACTGCCTTGCAAGTTGTACATTAGTTCTGTTTATAGTTGTTTATAGTAACGTTGGTTGCTTCTCATCAGGCATGAATAGTTTAGTTGGCCCATGCTTCAGGGTCATTTGATGTTTTACTGGTGGGACAGGATGACTCCAGGCTTGCAGGTCAAGAGCTCTCCTTCAGGGCCAAGGGGCCTAGGTCAAGATTGAGACAATGCAATTCTGGCAGCCAGTTTCTGGCTATGTAGTTCCCTGCTCCCAGGGGTCATGCAGATTGGGGCTAGGTCCAAGTAGGAGGGGATGGGAGCAATGGTGTGGGGATCTAACTAAATAGTGTTGAGTACACCTGAGCCCTGGAGTAACAAAGAATACTGGAATTGGGACAGGGGATCCATGCAGTTGTGAGGCATCGACTTCACTAAGCTTAGGTCTCGGCAGGGCTGGGCCAGGGTAGGGACACTGTGTAAGAGGGGTCTAAACTAACTAAGCATGAGTATATAATGTTCCTTCTCCTCTGTTTTTATTTAATTTCATCCTGATCTGTTCTTTTCGTAGTTAATTGGTTAAAGCTTTGAATCTTGTTTATCTTTCAGACAAACGACTCTTTCAACTGACTCCTTTCAACAATTACGACGCCTTTATTTTGATTTTTTCTCTTCTCATCTATTCATTTTTGGAATTATTTTCGTTTTTTATAAAGTATTCCTGCGAATTCATTAAATAATAATGATGGCGCTAGTCAGTTTTTTGTTTTGCTTTTTGTTTGTTTGTTTGTCAAACAGGGTCACACTGGATCCTGAGCGCCGAAGCTGATGTTCTAGCACTCAGCTATAAATACTAGTCCGGTCAAACTCCAGTTTCCTCTCTGGGCTCAACCTAGTGTGGGATTATAGATGTGGCACCACCTTGCTGTGTGGTTCTCTAATTTTTTGCATGTAGGAACTTGGCTTTATAAACACCCTGTTAGGACTATAATCATCACCTCCAGTAGATTTTGGTATGTTGTATTCTCATTTAATTCGATCAGGAATTTTCATATTTACCTTCTTGATTCTCCATGATCAAATATTTCATTCAGAAATGGCATTGTTTAGTTTTCCATGATTTTATCTGGTAAATTTTTCCATTTCTATTGTTTCTTATAAGTTGTTTTATTCTTTGTGGTCATATATGATACAGGTTATTTTAATTTCCTTGAATTTATTGAGACATGCTTTGTTATAGTTTTGAGATGTTAATTGTTTTGGGAGTGATTTTTTTTTTTTTTTTTTTTTTTTTTTTTTATATTTTTATGGTGTATTTGGTGGAATGGTTGAGATAGTTGATAGATGTAATTTAACTCCAGAGGTTCTCTGAGTTTTTTATTTAGTTTATTATTTTGCTGGATGATCTACCTAGTGTGAAAATGGGGGTATAAAACACCTGATTTCACTGTGTTGGGGTCAATCTGAA
This sequence comes from Rhizomys pruinosus, assembly GCA_009823505.1. NCBI lineage: Eukaryota > Metazoa > Chordata > Mammalia > Rodentia > Spalacidae > Rhizomys > Rhizomys pruinosus. The sequence goes on from VZQC01000913.1 coordinate 649,326, forward strand.
ATTTTTCAGATCTAATGGGTTTCCTTTTATGAAATGGATCTCCCTGTGTTCGGTGCATTGTATGTTGAGGATTATAATATCCTCTGGGTGGTTGTTCCTCTAATAACGTATGAACTAATCCTTCCTGTATCTTTCTGACTAGTTTTAATTTGGAGTATATTTTGTAGAACAGCTACTCTTGCTTCTTTCTTCATCCATTTTTGGTTAAAATAACCTTTTCATCCTTTTACCTACCAGTGATGTAGGAAGATACAGTTTAATTGAGGGGCTAGTTTCTGCTAGCACCCTCAGGGCAGTATGTGGAAGTCAGGCGGCTCCTCTGACCCCTGCCCCAAAGGGAGCAAGCAAGGTGGCCTGGCACATGTGCTGGTGGAATAGTGAAACTGTGGGTCTGTGATTGGTCCTGGGAGCTGACATATTCTTCGCTTATAAAAGTGAGTTATGGCGGGAAATACATTGAATTCTTCATTACCATCATTGACAGAATTCCCAGTCATTATTTTGTGTGTGGACAGCCTGAAGAAGGCCTGGATTTCAAGCGCAGTGGCTAGTTGGGTGGAAGGAAGCCTATCAGACCACCATCCTGTGTAAACTAGCATGAGGGCAGATGGTACCAGTGGGCTGGATGGGACCTACATGTCCACCAGCTGTGGCCAGTGGTTTGGACTGAGGCCATCAAAACCACCAACCTTGTACTACTGGGGTTGGGTGGGAACCTATCAGGTCACCACCCTGTGAAATAAATTTCGAGTGACCAACTGACCTCTAAGCCAAGGGGTCAGTTTTCCCCACAGTGACTATGGGCAGCCACTATCTCCCCTTCCCTTAGCAGGACTTGCTGGCCTGCTCTTAGCAAGAGAAGCTCCTAGACAGTGTTATAGATCATTGTGATTAAGGTATATATCTTGGAGATAGTAAAATCATGGATACTGTTTTCTAATTCAATCAGTAATTCTGTGTCATTTTATTGAGGAATTGAGAGACTTGATATTTAGTGGTATTAATATCAATAATTATCAAGTTTTTATTGTGATGGTATGTTTTTCTTTGCCCTATTTTGGGTAACCTTTTGAATTTTTCTTTTCCTTGTTTTTTTTTTTTTTTATTTATGTTTAATATTCTGTTCAATCTGATATATTCTTTAGCATCCTCTGTATAGCTGGTTTGTTAGACATACATTCTTTAAATCTATTTTGATCAAGGAACTTTTTTTCCTTTCTCCTATTACAACTGAGAGTTTTGCTGAGTATAAAGCCTTGGCTTGTATGTTTGGTCATTAAGAATTTGTAGATTAACGGGCCATGTTCTTCTGATTTTCAATGTCTTGATTGACAAGTCAGGTGCTATTCTGAGAGGCCTATGGTGTTTGGCATTTCTTTCTTACAGCTTTCAGAATCTGTTCTCTGATTTATATATTTAGTGTTTTGATTATTTTTTCATATGTGGAGAGTCTTTTTCTGTTCTTTTCTTTTCAGGTGTTTTAATGCTTCTTGCACTGCACCTCAATAGGCATCTCTGTCTTTGGATTTGAGGAATTTTCTTCTATGACTTTCTTTAAATATTTTTTGGTCCTTGGATTGAGTTTTTTTCTTCTTTTATACCTTGAGTTATATGTTTGGTACTTTATCTGTTCTTTTCTTTTCAGGTGTTTTATATGCCTCTTGCACTGCACCTCAATAGGCATCTCTGTCTTTGGACTTGGAATTTTTCTTCTACTTTCTTTAAATATTTTTTGGTAACATTGCATTGATTTTTTTTTTCTTCTTTAATACCTATGAATCATAGTTTGGGTACTTTTACATTCCCCATTCCTGAACAATTTGTTTCGTGTCTTTTTTAGATTTGCATTTTCTTTGACTGAGTGATCCAATTTCTTTACCTTATCTATAATGCCTTAGAGTATCTTTTCTACTCAATCCATTCTACTGGTGAGTTTTTCACAAAGTTTTTCATTTCATTGATTATGTTTTTCAGCTTATGTTTTATTTCAGTTAGGTTTTTCTTCAGAAATTCTATTTCTTTATAAAATATATTTTCATCTCTTGGATAAATTATATTTCTTTATAAAATTCTATTTTCACAGTCATCATTATATAATTTAAGCATGTCTTCTTTGAGCTCCTTGAATAGATTTATAATCACTCTTTTGAAATGATTGCTTTGTGTATCAAGTACCCTGATGTGACTGTACTAATTTTTGCAGGAAATACAATGCTCTGGTTATTCATAGTGTTATTGTTGTGTAATGAGAACTAGGCACCAGTAGTTCGCTCTTCAATCATGTTTCTTGGAATTGGGTATTTGGTTTCATCTTTATTTAATACATATTTGGATTTTGCTTTGATATTAGCTCGACATGTCAGATTGTAGACCCACTGAATGGTGCTTCATGTTTGATATTGGACTTATTCCCTGTGCTGATATACAAATGTGGTGTCAGATGTCTTCTGAACGCAGATTTAGATATGTGTGCTTCTTAACCTAGAGCAAACCTTCTCTACAATTAGTAGGTTCTCAGCAGTACTCAGAAGTCTGGAGGACACGCCTCGTTCTGTGGGTGCTTCTTGATGGCAATGGCTCTGGTCACAGTGGGAGTGAATGCTTGTGTTCAGGAGGAAGCAGGTGGGGAGGAGGGTGGATTGGTGGTATCTACCTGGGTTTGAGGTCTCAGGACCCCTGTGTTTTCTGGGTGACATGATAACTGAGTTGTTTTGGGGGCAGTCCTTTAGGGTTGCTAAATTGTTGAAGGAAGAACTCATTGAGTGTTTATCTTACACTGAGTGTTACAAAGTGCCATCTACACATCGTCTTGAAGGAAGTGTGGAATATGCACCTGGGGGAGTGTGGGAGGACCGTCAGGGCAGTGGGCAGTATAGAATATTCACCTGGGGGAGTGTGTGTGGACCCCGGGTCCTTGGACCGGGCGAGTTGGCCCAGAGGGGGTTCTGGGAGCTAGGAGCTGAGGTTTGGACACAGAGTGCTGCCCAAGCAGTTGGGGCAGAGGTACCAGTGCACAGGCTAAGCAAGCAACCCACCCCCTACCCCATTCCAACTGGAACCTCCTCGCTGGAACTCAGGAGAGAGTGGCTGGCAGCAGAGGGAATACAATGTTCAGAAGGTTTCACCAGGTTGCTACCACACAGCTCTTGAAGAACAGAAAGGAAAAGTGAACTATACTCTCCAATATATAACCAAAGCCTGAAACCTAGACAAGTCCAACACTCCATTCATAAGGAGAATGTAACAAAGACACCCAAAGGAAACAAGGAAATCAATCCTTCAACAAGGTTAAGAGGCATTCAAGATTCGCATGAGAATACAGCAAAAGGCTAACCACATGCCAAGAGCACAATGAAAGAACAATATGGAAAAGCACAGAATAAAACAAATTGTGGATGAACAATTGTTTTATTCGCGTGCGTAGCATTCTTCTTTTACCTGTAGGAGGATTTAACTTAAGAAATGTAAGTTTGGCTTCCCAAGTTTAATGACATACAGTCACCCAAAAACGTTGGGTGAATTTGATGAAATCCGCACCTTGATTCCTGCCTATAGGTACATGCTACACACAACTGCCTTTTTGAACTCCATGGGTCAAAAACAAAAACCTAAATATAAATAAGGTTATATGATTAAGCTTTTTGTCAAAAACTTTGCAATTCAAATCTTAAAACTAACTAGGGAAAAGATTTGCATGTTCCCACAGGTCAAAACATCACCAACTTAACAGCTGAGAAAAAAAATACAGTTGTTGCATTGTTTAGAATGTACCAGGAAAGTGCCAGCAGAAAGGTTTGGCCCATTTGAACATTGAAAGGAAAAAAAAAAAACAATGTGATCAATAAACCCCTCTGTGGTTTACTTGTAACAACTATTTATAATTATCAATAATGAAACTTACCTTCTAGGTGCCACAAAGTTTTAATATAGAGATTTTCTTACCTCTCCTTCATAGAACAAGAAGGAATATGAGGATGATGAGGTCGTTCTCCAACGGTAGATTGGAGCCAACTGTTATAGAGGTAATCTCGCTTATAAAACTTGGTAAAACTGCCTTCTTTAATTGACTAATAGACATAAGACTGTGAAAAGAATATTTCTCTATTCAGAACCAAATAGAATACTAAAGTCTCCTTAAGCTGTGCACTTAAAAAAAATTATTAATACAGGAGAAGCTCTGATATCAGCAATGGATTATTCTGCAAGGAGATGTTGGCCAGGGGAGCCAACCCCCCGCAAAGGTAAAGGCTCTTGCCTGTAAACTGGGATACCTGCAAGAAGAGAGGCAAATAAGGCCCTGCTGTCAAAGACTTGATGTAAGCATGGGAAAGGTATTAGAGACCACACTTGCAAGTGTACAGTTGGTCTCCTGGAATACCAGAGAGTGTTACAAAGGCCAATAAACCAATAAAGCAAATATAGGTCTCCTTGAGTCAAGCAAGACTCCTCCATCAGCACCAGCTACACCTCCCTGCCTGGAAATACTGTGCAGCATTGTAGCCATATGCCCATATCCCAAATCTAATTGACTATTAGCTCTCCTCTTGGAGGAATAACCATGGCTGATGCCACAAAAGTTACATCCTCTAGTGGTTAAGAGAGTTATAAGCCACAGTAAGACCCTGGCATATTGTGTAACAGAAAAAAGTAATTCATAGATTAACATACCATCCAAATAATCTACCATAACAGACTGTTAAATACAATATCTAATTGCCTTGCTTCATTAGTAGGACGGAAAGGTTATTCCCTGGACAAACTGTCAACCCATGAAAGGAAACAGCCAGAAATTGACCAGAGTCCAAAATGAAGCTCCAGAGAAAGTAGACTGTTTTTGCTTCTCTTCCACCCATGCCCTTTTCTAAGCCTTGGGAATAATCTGCCGAAGAGGGGGCATGGTAGAATGTAAGGGCTGCAATTGGGGTGAATGGTAAAACTACAGCAATATAGACTGGAACCTTATTTGATAAAATTGGATTGAACATACAAGCCCCCAAGCTGGATGGTGGGACCCTTGGCTTGTGGGTTTGGGCACAACTGCTTTGCAAATTGGTTTTTAATGAAGGATGTTTGTACTCATAAATTTATTCTTATTGTTATTGTATATTTCTTATTCCCTCCTTCGCTTCTTCTCTGCTACTCGTATTCTCTCTCCTCTCCCCCACCCCCCCGGCGGCAGGCCGCACCGCGCGCGAATCAGACTCTCTTCTCTCTCAATCATCTCCTCTCTCCTCCTCCTCCCCCTCCCCCCTCCGTACTCCTTCTGCGGCCCAGCATCCTTCAGGTCCCCCCCTTTGCCCCGCCGTTGTGCCCCCCCCCAACCCAGCCCACGTGGCCTACCTCCCCTGGGGGGCTTGTAAATGTTCACTCAATTTGTACATCAAATAAGTGTCCAGTCCTTAGTGGCTGTAGTTTTCCCATTCACCCCAATTGCAGCCCTTACTTCCTACCATGCCCCCCCTCTTCGGCAGATTATTCCCAAGGCTTAGAAAAAGGGCATGGGTGGGACCGAGAAGCAAAACAGTCGACTTTCTCTGGAGCTGGTCCATTTTTGGACTCTGGTCATTTCGGGCTGTTTCCTTTCATGGGCCCACCCCTGACAGTTTTGTCCAGGAATAACCTTGCAGTCCTACGATGAAGCACATGCAATTAAGATATATAGGTATTTAAACAGTAATTGTTTTAATGGTGATATAATTTGGAGGGTTTCAAATGTTACTCTAGGAAGATACATTTGTTTTCTGTAAAATATGCCAGGGTCTTACTGTGGCCTTCGCAACCTCTCTTAACCACTGAGGAAGGTAAGCTTGTGGCATCGCCCATGGGTTATTCCTCCAAGACCGAGCTAATAGTCCAATGTAGACTTTGGGAGATATGGGCACAGGGGCTACCCTGCTGCCAGTATTTCCGGCAGGGGAGGATGGTAAAGCTGTGCTGATGGAGGAGTCTTGCTTGAGTCTAGGAGACCAATATTTGCTTTTTTTGATTTAGTGGCCTTTGTTTATACTCTCTGGCATTCCAGATGACATCTTTATACTTGCATGTGTGGTCTCCAATACATCTTTCCCATGCTTTACATCTGGTCTTTGACAGCAAGGCCTTATTGCCCTAGCCTCTCTTCTTGGAGGGATCCCAGTTTACAGGCAAGAAGCCTTGACATTTTGGGGAGGGGATCCCCGGCCAACATATCACTTGGCATAAGATCCGATTGCTGATATCAGAGCTCTCCTGTATTAATATATTTTGCTTAAGTGAACAGCTTAAGGAGACTTTAGTATTATATTTGGTTCTGAATAGAGAATAATTCTTTTCACAGTTCTTATGTCTATTAGTCAATTAAAGAAGGCAGTTTTACCAGTTTTATAAGAGATTACCTCTATGACAGTTGGCTCCAATCTACAGTTGGAGAACGACCTCATCATCATCATATTCCTTCTTGTTCTATGAAGGAGAGGTAAGAAAATCTCTCATATTAAAACTTTGTGGCACCTAGAAGGTAAGTTTCATTAGGAAATATTATAAATAGTTGTTACAAGTAAGAGCTACAGAGGGGTTTGATGCCTGTAGCAGTCTGATGCTTTTCTTCCTTTCAATGTTCAGATGGGCCAACCTTTCTGCTGGCACTTCCTGGTACATTCTACACAATGCAAAACTGTCTTTTCTTTCTCAGCTGTTAAGTTGGTGATGTTTTGACCTGTGGGAACATGCAAATCTTTTCCCATAGTTAGTTTTAAGATTTGAATTGCAAAGTTTTTGACAAAATGTTTCATATATATCTGTATCCCCCCTTTTTATTTTAGGTTTTTGTTTTTTGACCCATGAGTCTCAAAAAGGCAGTTGTAGTACATGTACCTATAGGCAGGAATCAAGGTGCGGATTTCATCAAATTCACCCAAGCTATTTTGGGTGACTGTATGTCATTAACTTGGGAAGCAAACTTAATTTCTTAAGTTAAATCCTCCTACAGGTAAAAGAGAATGCTACGCACAGAATAAAACAATTGTCATCCACATTTGTTTTATTCTGTGCTTTTCGCATATTGTTCTTTCATTGTGCTCTTGGCATGTGGTTAGCCTTTTGCCTGTATTCCGATGCGAATCTTGAATGCCTCTTAACCTTGTTGAAGGATTGATTTCCTTGTTTCCTTTGGGTGTCTTTGTTCTATTCTCCTTATGAATGGAGTGTTGACTTGTCTAGGTTTCAGGCTTTGGTTATATATTGGAAGGTATAGTTCACTTTTCCCTTTCTGTTCTGCAAGAGCTGTGTGAGTAGCAACCTGGTGAACACCTTCTGAACATTGTATTCCCTCTGCTGCCAGCCACTCTCTCCTGCGTTCCAGCTGAGAGGTTCCAGTTGGAATGGGGTAGGGGGTGGGTTGCTTGCTTAGCCTGTGCACTGGTACCCTCTGCCCGCAACTGCTTGGGCAGCACTCTGTGTCCAAACCTCAGCTCCTAGCTCCCAGAACCCTCTGGGCCAACTCGCCTGGTCCACAGGACCCGTTGGTCCACACACACTCCCCCAGGTGAATATTCTATACTGCCCACTGCCCTGACGGTCCTCCCACACTCCCCCAGGTGCATATTCCACACTTCCTTCAAGACGATGTGTAGATGGCACTTTGTAACACTCAGTGTAAGATAAACACTCAATGAGTTCTTCCTTCAACAATTTAGCAACCCTAAAGGACTGCCCCCAAAACAACTCAGTTATCATGTCACCCAGAAAACACAGGGGTCCTGAGACCTCAAACCCAGGTAGATACCACCAATCCACCCTCCTCCCCACCTGCTTCCTCCTGAACACAAGCATTCACTCCCACTGTGACCAGAGCCATTGCCATCAAGAAGCACCCACAGAACGAGGCGTGTCCTCCAGACTTCTGAGTACTGCTGAGAACCTACTAATTGTAGAGAAGGTTTGCTCTAGGTTAAGAAGCACACATATCTAAATCTGCATTCAGAAGATATCTGACACCACATTTGTATATCAGCACAGGGAATAAGTCCAATATCAAACATGAAGCACCATTCAGTGGGTCTACAATCTGACATGTCGAGCTAATATCAAAGCAAAATCCAAATATGTATTAAATAAAGATGAAACCAAATACCCAATTCCAAGAAACATGATTGAAGAGCGAACTACTGGTGCCTAGTTCTCATTACACAAACAATAACAATATGAATAACAAGAGCATTGTATTTCCTGCAAAAATTAGTACAGTCACATCAGGGTACTTGATACACAAAGCAATCATTTCAAAAGAGTGATTATAAATCTATTCAAGGAGCTCAAAGAAGACATGCTTAAATTATATAATGATGACTGTGAAAATAGAATTTTATAAAGAAATATAATTTATCCAAGAGATGAAAATAGAATTTTATAAAGAAATAGAATTTCTGAAGAAAAACCTAACTGAAATAAAACATAAGCTGAAAAACATAATCAATGAAATGAAAAACTTTGTGAAAAACTCACCAGTAGAATGGATTGAGTAGAAAAGATACTCTAAGGCATTATAGATAAGGTAAAGAAATTGGATCACTCAGTCAAAGAAAATGTCAAATCTAAAAAGAACAGAAACAAATTGTTCAGGAACTCGGGGACATTGTAAAAGTACCAAACATATGATTCATAGGTATAAAAGAAGAAAAAAAAAATCAATGCAAGTTACCAAAAATATTTAAAGAAAGTCATAGAAGAAAATTCCCCAAGTCCAAAGACAGAGATGCCTATTGAGGTGCAGTGCAAGAGGCATATAAAACACCTGAAAAGAAAAGAACAGATAAAGTACCAAACATATAACTCATAGGTATAAAAGAAGAAAAAACTCAATCCAAGGTACCAAAAATATTTAAAGAAAGTCATAGAAGAAAATTCCTCAAATCCAAAGACAGAGATGCCTATTGAGGTGCAGTGCAAGAAGCATATAAAACACCTGAAAAGAAAAGAACAGAAAAGACTCTCCACATATGAAAAAATAATCAAAACACTAAATATATAAATCAGAGAACAGATTCTGAAAGCTGTAAGAAAGAAATGCCAAACACCATAGGCCTCTCAGAATAGCACCTGACTTGTCAATCAAGACATTGAAAATCAGAAGAACATGGCCCGTTAATCTACAAATTCTTAATGACCAAACATACAAGCCAAGGCTTTATACTCAGCAAAACTCTCAGTTGTAATAGGAGAAAGGAAAAAAAGTTCCTTGATCAAAATAGATTTAAAGAATGTATGTCTAACAAACCAGCTATACAGAGGATGCTAAAGAATATATCAGATTGAACAGAATATTAAACATTCCCAAGGGATAACAAGGAAAAGTAAATAATTCCAAAACGGTTACCCAAAATAGGGCAAAGAAAACACTACCATCACAATAAAACTTGTATTAATAATTATTGATAATTAATACCACTAAATATCAAGTCTCTCAATTCCTCAATAAAATGACACAGAATTACTGATTGAATTAGAAAACAGTATCCATGATTTTACTATCTCCAAGATATATACCTTAATCACAATGATCTATAACACTGTCTAGGAGCTTCTCTTGCTAAGAGCAGGCACAGCAAAGTCCTGCTAAGGGAAGGGGAGCATAGTGGCTGCCCATAGTCACTGTGGGGAACTGACCCCTTGGCTTAGAGGTCAGTTGGTCACTCGAAATTTATTTCACAGGGTGGTGACCTGATAGGTCTCCACCCAACCCCAGTAACCAGGTTGGTGGTTTGATGGACCTCAGTCCAAACCACTGGCCACAGCTGGTGACATGATAGGTCTCCATCCAGCCCACGGTACCATCTGCCCTCATGCTAGTTTACACAGGATGGTGGTCTGATAGGCTTCCTTCCACCCAACTAGCCACTGCGCTTGAAATCCAGGCCTTCTTCAGGCTGTCCACACACAAAATAATGACTGGGAATTCTGTGTAATGATGGTAATGAAGAATTCAATGTATTTCCCGCCATAACTCACTTTTATAAGCAGAATGATGTCAGCTCCCAGGACCAATCACAGAACCCACAGTTTCACTATTCCACCTAGCATCATGTGCCAAGGCCACCTTGCTTGCTCCCTCTTGGGGCAGGGTCAGAGGAGCCCGCTGACTTCCACATACTGCCCTGAGGGGTGCTAGCTGAGAACTAGCCCCTAATTTAAACTGTATCTTCCTACATCACTGTATGGTAAAAGGATGAAAAAGGATATTTCAACAAAATGGAATGAAGAAAGAAGCAAGAGTAGCTGTTCTACAAAATATACTCCAAATTAAAACTAGTCAGAAAAGATAAGGAAGGATAGTTCATACGTATTAGAGGAAAAAACCACCAAGAGGATATTATAATCCTCAACATACATGCACCGAACACAGGGAGATACAATTTCATAAAAGAAACACTATTAGATCTGAAAAATTTCAGATTGACCCCAAAACAGTGAAATCAGGTGATTTTAATACCCCATTTTCACCAATAGGTAGATCATCCAGAAAAATAAATAAATAAATAAAAAACTAGAGAACCTCTGGAGTTAAATTACATCATAAATCAAATGAGCTTACTAACTTTTAAAAAACATTTCATCCAAACAGCAAAAAATGCACTTTCTTCCAAGAAACCATTGGAACATTCTCAAAAATCAATATAACAAAGCATGTCTCAATAAATTCAAGGAAATTAAAATAACCTGTATCATATATGACCACAAAGAATAAAACAACTTATAAGAAACAATAGAAATGGAAAAATTTACATAAAATCATGGAAACTAAACAATGCATTTCTGAATGAAATATTGTCCATGGGAGAAATCAAGAAGGAAATATGAAAATTCCTGATCGAATTAAATGAGAATACAACATACCAAAATCTACTGGAGGTGATGATTATAGTCCTAACAGGGTGTTTATAAAGCCAAGTTCCTACATGCAAAAAATTAGAGAACCCAGCAATGGTGGTGCACATCTATAATCCCCACAATCAGGAGACACAGACAGGTGGATCTACATCTAGTTTAAGGCCAGCCTGCTCTACATAGCAGGCTTCAGGCCATCCAGGGATTCACAGTTATGACTTGTTTTGAAAACAAACAAACAAACAAACAAACAAACAAAAAACTGAAGAGCCATCATTAATTATTTAATGATTCGCAGAATACTTTATAAAAACAGAAAATAATTCCAAAAATGAATAGATGAGAAGAGAAAAAAATCAAAATAAAGGCTGTAATTGTTGAAAGAGAGTCAGTGAAAGAGTCAGTTCTCTGAAAAGATAAACAAGATTCAAAAGCCTTTAACCAATTAACTAAAAGAAACAGGATGCAAATTAATAAAAACAGAGGAGAAGGAAACATTATACTACTCTGCTTAGTTAGTTAGACCCCTCATACACAGTGTCCCTACCCTGGCCCAGCCCTGCCTGAGACCTAAGCTTAGTAAGTCAGATCCTCACAACTGCACTGGATCCCCTGTCCCAATTCCAGTTATTATTGTTACTCCAGGGCTCAGGTGTACTCAAACCATCTAGTTAGATCCTCACACACTGCTCCCATCCCCTCCACTTGGACCTAGCCCCATCTGCATGACCCCTGGGAGCAGGGAACTACATAGCCAGAAACTGGCTGCCAGAATTGCATTGTCTCAATCTTGACCTAGGCCCCTTGGCCCTGAAGGAGAGCTCTTGACCTGCAAGCCTGGAGTCATCCTGTCCCACCAGTAAAACATCAAATGACCCTGAAGCATGGGCCAACTAAACTATTCATGCCTGATGAGAAAGCAACCAAGTTACATAAACAATATAAACAGAACTAAATGTCAACTATGCAAAGGCAGGCTAAAAATTTCATATCAGATACACAACAAACAAAAGAAATGCTTATGCCCAGACTACAAGCCAAAATAATAATAATCATCATCAAATCATCATCATCATCAAGGTAATATGTCTCCACCAAAATCTAAAAGTCTTACAGAAGTGTAGGACATGGAGAACTACTCAGAGGAACCACAGGAACCAAAATTCAAAAGATTAATCATAAATATGGTCAAAGAATTCAGCAACTTTAAAGAATAATAAAAAATAATTCAAAGAATTAAAAAATTATAAGCATAGATTCCTCACCGAAGATCAAAAATTAGGAATATACAGATGAATAAAATGAAATGGGAAAGTTAACTCAGGAATAAAAACTGAAATTCTTGAAAGAGATAGGAATATTGATAAAAACTCAAGTCAAAATGAAGATGGGACTAAAAAACTCAATAATGCATGATCTGGGATGGGGTGGGGGGGGAGGGAAAGGGAAATAAGCCTGAACTGAATTGGAAAAAATGTATGAAATGCACAAAGCATCAATAAAAACTAATTAAAAAAAAAACTCAATAAGCCAATTTAAAACAGCAGAAGAAAGCCTCGAATGCAGATAGAATCAAATAGAAAACTAAATATGCATGGATGTAAACATTGAAGAATTGGACTGCTCAAACAAAAAATATGCCATTATAATAATATATCATATACTCATATATTATATTCATATATATCAGTAATCGAAAGGCAGAAGAAAATAGGAAATGTGGAGATACCATGTAAAGATCAAATCTGTGCATCATAGATATAGAAAAAGGAGAAAAATCTCAGGTCAATGGCATTGCTTAGATCTTCAACAAGTTTATAGATAAAAACCTTCCTAAATTAATGACAGACATACTGTACAGATATGAAAAGCACACAGAATACCAACTATGCAGGACCAGAACAGAACTGCCTATGGCATATCATACCAAAAGCACTAAATATACAAAAGAAAGAGGGTAGTGAAAGATGCAAGAGAAAAACAGCAAGTTACATAAAAAGAAAACCCATCAGAATTAGACCTGACTTTTCAATGCAAACTATAAAAGCCAGAAGAGCCTGCATCAAAGTATTCCATATCCTAAATGACCATAGATGCCAAAACATTACCTAGCAAAACCATCACAGTCAAAGGGGAAAGAAGAATTTACCATGATGTCTACCAAACCAATCCTACATACAATACTTGAAGCTATTCAAAGTACTGAAAATAAAGAAAGCAAATAAATTTAAGTATAAAGGATGGAAACACAAAAGACTAAAAAAGAAAAATAAATGAAAACATAGGCAGTACTGTAAATGATATAGGTGCAGGAAAAGGCTTTCTAAATTGGAGATTAGTTGCTCTGGAGATAAGGTCAACAATTCACAAGTGAGACCTCATTTACGTAAAAGGCTCCTGCACAGCAAAAGTACAGATGAATTGAGTGGAGATGAAGCCCACAGACTGGGATAGTCATATACTTGACAGAAGATTAATATACAAAGAAATGAAAGAAATAATCAAGAAAATAAATGACCCAATTAAAAGTGGGCTATGGAACTGAACAGAGAGCTCAAAAAAGAAGAAAGAAAAAGGGCTAAGAAACACCTTAATATTGTTCAAGATCCTTTTTAAGTAGGAAAATGCTAAACAAGACTATTTTAAGATTCCATCTAATCCCTGTCAGAATGGCTAAGGTTTAGAGAACTAAGGACACCAATTGCTGGTGTGGAAATGAGGAAAGAGAAACCCCCATTCACTGCTAGGGGGATAGCAAACTGGCACAAAGACTGTGGTAATCTCTGTGGAGAACACCTTAAAAACTTAAAATTAATATAACATATGATTTTGTCAAATTACCGCTTGGTATATGCCCAATGGACTCGTCTTACTGCAGAGATTTTTGTACATACTGCTTCTATTTTCACAATTGCTAAGAAATGAAAACAGCCTAGATTTCCCTCAACTGATAAATGAATAATGAAAGTATGTTACATTTACAAAATGGAGTTCTACTCAGTGGTTAAGAAAAACAAATTATGAAATTTGTAGGTAAATGGATGAAACTAAAAACTGTTATACTAATTGAAGTAACACAGATTCAGAAAAAGTGACATACGATCCTTCTCATCTCTGGATCTTGGTTACAAATCCTGAGATGTGAGTATATATCCTCACGTAACCTTGGGAGTATGGAAAATGGAAAGGGACCTTGAGGACAAGGGGGAAGAAGGGGCCCAAGAGAGCAGGATAGTAGGCAGTAAGTGTTATCAAGGGGAAAATGAGAAAAATAGGGGTACATTAACTGAGGAAGGAGGGGAAGAGTTATTCAGGGAGAAAGAAAGGAGGAGGGAAAAATGCTTAGGTGGCGTGAAAAAACAAAGTTAATTATATTATCAGTACCACACATAAGTTCCCTCCTTTTAGTCAAACTGAATAGCTGTTGATTTCTCCTAAGATAAAAGTGCCAGTACTACATCAATAGAGATTATTTGTCAGGACTGTCATAATCTTAGTTAACACCTAGGTTGGACTATTCACTGGTTTTCTCCCATAACAACTTGTATAGTGTCCTCTGATCCTCAGGGAGGAAGTTTCCAGGTCAGTTTCAGCTTTACTTCTCAAAGTCCTGTGCCTGAAGTATGTTGTATGTAGAGCAACAGAGTCTTAGCATCAAATTCTAGGATGCAATCAAGGGCTGTGGCAATAGCCTGTGTTACTTTGGGAGTCTCTTGGACCATCCTGGCCAATAATTTGAAAGGATATTTCTCCTATCTTGCACTGTTTTTTTTCTTGCAATATAGACTACATTTATATACATCTAAATAAGTGTGTATTTTTGTGCCAGTACCACACTGCTTTGGTGAATTTGTAATACAGTCTCTTTCAGATTTTGTATGATTGGTATCATGATGCCCCAGCATTGTTGTTTTTGCCCAAGATTGCTTTTGGTATTCTGCGTCTTTGGGATTCCATATGAATTGGTGATGTTTTGTTTCAAGCTCTGTGAAGAATGTCATGGGTATTTTGATTGGTATTACAGTGAATCTATAGATTGTAAGATCTATTGATTGTAAGATGGCCATTTTCAAAATATTAATTCTTCCAGTCCATAAGCATGATAAGTCCTTCCATCTCCTGTTTTCTTCCTCTTTTTCTTTAAAGATTTGAAATTTTCATTGTGGAAATCTTTAATGTCTTTGGTTATATTTATTCCTAAATATTTTATTTTTTGAGATTATTGTGAATGGGAAGGTTTCATTGAATGCAATTTCTGAGTGCTTGTTATTGGTATATGGAAAGGCTACTGATTTTTGTAAATTGATTTTGCAACCTGATGCTTTACTGAAAGTATTAATCTTTTCTACCAATGTTCTGGTGGAATTTTTGGAATCTCTTATGCATGAATCTCTTATGAATCTCTTGTGCCAAGAGTGATAAGTTGTTCTCCTTTGTCTTTCAATTGGTGTGACAAAACACTCTCACCAAAACCAACTTGGGGAGGAAGTTTATTCATCTCCTGGGTCACAGTTCATCACTCAGGGAGCCCAAGGTAGGAACTCAGAGAAGGAACCTGAGGCAGGAGCTGAAGCACAGGAAATGGAGGAATGCTTCTTACTGGCTTGCTCCCCTGGCCCATGCTCAGCCTGCTTTTTTATAAAATACACAACAACCAGCCTAGGGGTGGCACTGCCCACACTCAATAATCAAGACAATACTCCAAAGATATGGTCACAGGCCAGTCCAATGGAGAAAATTCCCCAATTGAGGCCTCCTCAACCCAGGTGTGTCAAGCTGACACTAAAGCTATCCAGAAAAATTGACCCCTTGTCAACTTAACACACAAAACACATCACTATTAAAACACCATATATCCAGGGCTGGAGAGATGGCTCAGCAGTTAAGAGCACCAACTGCTCTTGCAGAGGGTCAATTCCCAGCACCCACAAAGAGGCTAAGAACCATCTTTAACTCCAGTTCCAGGGGAATCTGACACCCTCTTCTGACCTCGGCAACATTGTACATGGGTGCACCTACTTACATGCAGACAGTACACTCATGCACATAAAATAGTAAAAAAAAATTTAATTAAAAATAACTCCATATTCCCATTTCTTCTCCACAAGGTATGATGTTAACATTAGTATCATAACATAAGACAGTACAATCCTAAAGCCCCACAGTCCTTAAAATGTCCAAACACTTAAAAGTTCAGTTTGCCAGTCATACCACTCCTGGGTATATATACACAAGACTCATCCTATTGCAGAGATATATGCACATCTATATTTATTCTAGATCTCTTCAAAATAGTAAAGAACTGGAAGCAACCCAAGTGTCATTCAACTGACAAGTGGTTAAAGAGAAAATGTGGTACAGCTACACAATGGAGTTCTACACAGCAGTAAAGAAAGATGACATCATGAACTTTGCAGGTAAATGGATGGAACTTGAAGCAATTTTACTAAGTGAAGTAACAGTCCCAGAAAAACAAACAATGGATAGTATCCCTCATTTATGGATGCTAACACCAAATCTCTAGTTGAAAGGCAAGCTAAGAAAAGTTAATGTTATATTTCTTTTTACATGAAGGCAATTTTTCTGTTATAATGTGAATTCCTTAATGAGCTCTAGAATTAACTAATTGTGGTATAGGTATTAAGGGTATGTATTCATATATTAGAGTAATAAAAAAAAAGTTAAAGGGAAAATGTGAACTCCTAAACATATTTTGGAATTAGCATACAGTTTATTTTCAAAGGTCATAATTTTGGCATACTTTGGAGAAATACAAATGGGAGGGAACAACAACAAAAAGACTGGATCAAAGAACTCACTGAATCAGTTAACTTCTGCCCAGACAATAAACCTCTGCAGAGAAAAACTTTTAAAAGACTGAAAAAAAGATGCAAAACATGTATGGCAGAATGCATGAACTGGGGCGGGGAGCATGGAAAGGGGAGTGTGTCTAAATTGGACTGAGAAATTATGTATGAAACACACAAAACATCAATAAAAATATTTTATTTAAAAAGAAAAAGTTCACAGTCTACTAAAAGTCTCTTAACTGTGGATTCCTGAAAAATTCAAAACAAGTAATGTCTTATTTCAAAGGGTGAAAACCCTAAGTCCAGCAGAGTACCTCAAGGCTGGGCGTCTGGGATTCGCTCAAGACCTTCTGGTCTCCAAAGTGTTTTGGCAGCTCAACTTCTCTGACTCTGCCATCCACAGTGCACAAACAGCTCATGTCACAGGCCCAGGCCAGCTCCACTCCACATCTGCTGCTGCTCTTGGTAGTCATCACATGGTCCTGGCATCTCTAAAAAGCTGGAGTCTCCACTAAAACTGAGACTGCAATTTCACCAATGGTATTTCCTGACTTCTCACATCGCCAAGTCTTGGCTGCTCTCCATGACCCCTTTCAACACCAGAGCCACATAGAAGACTTACACATTACCAAGCCCTGCTTCTGGATTAAGATGGAAGGTTGTGCCCCCTCTGGACAACAGCTTCTGTGTGCTGACCTGCAGGAAATTCTTCCCAGATTTCAGCACAGTGATGCTGGTCTCTTGTTACTTACAGTCATTTTTTTTTTTTTCGGCCCCAACTAACCAGCATTAAATGTCCCAGTTAAACAAAGTTTTCAATTCAGGTTCTGGTCTCTTGTTACTTATAGCTGATTTGTCAGCCACAGCTGACCAGAACCCACAGATTCTCAATTCAAAAATATTACACCAACAGCCCTGATGGTCTCTGCTTCCCTTTGAAGCTTCACAAGGCAGGCCTCCATTGTCTACAGCACTTTCAGCATATATGTTCCAAGTGCCACAGAAACAAACTCTAAGCACTCAATGGCTTTTCAGCCCAAAGTTCCAAATACTTCCACACAGAAATAGCTCACTCTCTGGTATCAATTTCTGTTTTAGTTTGTCTTTCAATTGCTGTGATAGAAGACTCTGACAAAACCAACTTGTGGAGGAAAGGGTTTATTTGGCTCACACCTCCTGGATCACAGTTCACCACTCAGGGAACCCAAAGTAGGAACTCATGGAAGGGACCTGGAGTCAGGAGCTGAAGCACAGACCATGGAGGAATGCTGCTTACTTGCTTGCTCCCCTGGAACAAATTCTTATACAATTCACAATAGGCTGCCCAGGGCTGGCACTGCCCATGCTCAACAATCAAGACAATACTCCAATGATGTGGCCCTAGGCCAGTCCAATGGAGGAAATTCCCCAGTTGAGGTTCCCTTGACCCGGGTGTGTCAAGTTGACACTAAAACTATCCAGCACATTTTCTAAGTAGTAGCCCTTTATTTTCATTTACTTGTCGTATTGCCCTTGAAAGAGTTTTAAACAGTAACTGAAAAGGAGTGGAGATAGTGGACAACCTTAACTTGTTCCTGATTTTAATGGGAATGCTTCAAATTTTTCTCCATTAAAATGATTTTGGCTGTGGATTTGTTGTATATAGCTTTACAATATTTCTTCATAATAAGATACCCCAACTCAAGTGAAGACAGAGCCTACAGAAAGGAGAAAAACATTATCATCTATACATGTCACAGAGGGTTCATGTCTAGAACATACAAATAACACAACAAACTAAACAGTATTATATAACGAGATTAGGGAACTGGAAAGATAGTTCAGAGGTTAAGAGCATTGACTGCTCTTGCAGAAGACCTGATTTCAAATCAGAGAATCCACATAGCAGCTAACAACTGTTGGTATCAGGGGATCTGAACCCCTCTTCCGGCCTCTGCAGGCAAAGAATGTTATGGGGGCACTTATAGACATGCTGGCATAACATTCATACATATAGAATTATAAATAAGTAATGTTTTAAAAAAGAGATTATTAAGCTATGATGTGTTTTTATTAGTTGAAGAATCAAGTAGAAGCATTGTGTTTTAGCACTTTGGGCTTGATTTATTTTAGGAAGAAAAAGTTTGCACATGGTATTTTAGATGGAAAACATTTTCAATTTTTCCTTAATAAACCAAAAACATATAATAGAATCATTAAATTATCTAGGAGTGTTGTTGCTGGACTTTAAGCCCAACTATCGGGGGGCAGTGCTCTGTGGGATCAAGGCCAATCTGGCCACCTAGATGTTCTAGACCAGATGGAGCTATAAGGAGACATTATCTCAAAGAAAAATTGCTAAATTGAGTTTGCAAACTAAACACAAAGTATTTTCTGGTAACTTCCTAAGTAACTAGGAATGATTTAGCATATACAGAAGTTTGGGAAAACAATGTCTAAACAATTGATATTATTCTAATTTAATTTTTCATCCAGCAAACTACTTCTGGTAATTCTTAGTCTTACACACATCTCCTCTTCCTGGCACTGGTCTGTGCCTTGGTTTCTCTATTGATGATAACATAGGCAGTTCCCTTTCATAGGTTTTATGAACAGTGTTCACCTCAACTGTTTTGTATAAAAGATTATTACAGATGATTTCAGAACAATAGAAGGTATCATGCCATATCAAACACAGCTAAACATAATATTAAGCATTTTGGCTGTCTGTTTTCACAAGTTGAATATCTCTCTATGCACAATGTCATATCTTTGATAATTTACTCCTTATTACTTTCTCATTTATGCACCTACCAATAGAGTTTCCCTAACAGCCTAATATTAACGTCCACTTTTCATACTAACAAGAGAGATTATAAGATTATAAGGAGTTTTAGGATTTGAATTGCAAGGTTTTTGACAAAATGGTTTCATGTCTATCTGTACCCCCCCCCTTTTTTTAACCCATGAATCTCCAGAAGACAGTTTTATTATACGTAACTATAGGGTGGAATCAAGGCACAGATTTCATCAAATTCACTCATGCTGTTTTGGGTGACTATATATGATTAACTTGGGAAGCAAACTTAATTTCTACATTAAATCATCTTAAAGAGAATGCTACAAGGTGATACTGTACAACAGAGAAATTATGGAGAACATTTGTGTGTGCCAATCCCAGAGTTATTGCTCTACACATTTTATGTAAAACAAATGGTGACAACAGCGATTTATATCTCCATTTAACTCAGATGCATTACCGTTTTTATCAGAGTCTGTAAACCAATGTTGTTTAATATACACATATTTACTTTTACTAAGTCCTAAGACACCATGTTTCCTGTAGACAGTGTCTAGGCAAAACTGGGTACTAGTTGAACTCACATCAATTATATATGCATTAATCGAATAGGAAACGGTTGCCCTATCCCCACCCCTTCCAATCTTCCTTTCCAATTCACCAATTTCAGTCCATTTCTGATTACAAGTCTTTTCTGTTGTTGTTCTTTTACTATTGATCCCTCTTCCCGAGAAATATTTATATCTGGGTTGTTTGTACTCGATCCACATATGAGGGACACACTGGAATACCAGAGAGTGTTACCAAACTGGCCACTAAACCAATTAAAGCAAATACGGGTCACCTGATTCAAGCAAGACTCCATCGTCCGCACCAGCTACCACCCCATGCTTTTTACTGCCTGGAAAATACTGTGCAGCAGAGGCAGCTACATAGGCCTGTGTATCCCAAACCTAATGGCTATTGGCTCTCTCCTCTGAGAGGAATAACCAATGGCTGATGCCCACAAGCTTACATCCTCTCCAGTTAGGACCGATTGTGTTTTCTTAAGATCCCCTTCTATATTAAACAGGAAAAAAAGGAAAATGTAATTCTGGATTAACCCGATTTTCTATCCAAACAATACTGTTTCTTTATACCAAAGTTTAACCAAAGTAACAACCATATAATATTAGTCTCTTTAAAGAACCTATTTATATCCTAATCCTGCTTGTGCTTCATCTAATTTTCTTTTCAATATTATATAAATATTCAATACAAAACTTCCCTACTAAAAAAAAAAAATCATTCATATATTCAAAATATATAATATAATTCTATTATTTGTAGGATTGAAAGGTTATTTTTGGACAAACTGTCAGCCCATTGAAAGGAAACAGCCAGAATTGCTCAGAGTGACCAACAACTAACAGCTCCAAGGAGTGGCTTGTTTTGCTTCTCATTCCACCTTGTGCCCTCTTCCTAAGCCTATGGGAACAATCTGCAGAGAGGGAGCGATGGTAGAATGTTCTAAGCGCCTGCGATTGGGTGAGGTGTGATGTGTGAAACTACAGACATGTAGTCTGGACACCCATTCTCAACCTGTTGAACATACAACCCCTCACCCTCTGCTGGATGGTGGGGCAGTGAGGGTTTGAGGCACAACAGCCTGCAAATTGTTTCATATGAAGGATGTCTTGATACTAAAAACAACATACTATCACTGAAAAATTTGAAAAAAAAAAAAACTGAGAGAAAGAAGTCGGACAGTTATGGAAAAATGCATTGATCTGGAGTTGGGGGTAGGGGGGTAGGGGGGAAGGGAAAGGTGAAATATTGCCTGATCTGAATTGGAAAATGATGTATTGCAAATGACACAAAGCATCAAAAAACAAAAGATTATAAGGAGTTAATTTATGACTGAGGGATATCACCCCAACTAGATGCTATAGGATAGTGTCCTGTAAGTTCTATGCCAGGAATGGATTCCTTCTTTGCAAGCTGTTGACCAGAGATACCACAGACCCTCAAACAATACTGGTCCCTGCTCTTAGTGACCTATCAGAACTTGGTGATAAGGCCCTTTTAGTGAAGAGACTACATACACAGCTGTAACAATAAGGACGACAATTAAAGTGGTGCTGAACTTTAAACCATTTCTCCTCTTGAGCTAGATTTCTTAGTGCTGGAAGTTGCAATGCATAGAGCTCAAAGAAAAAGTTAATCATCAACCTTATGCAGCTGTAAATCCTATAAGCTACAGCCACTAGCCTGGCAAGTAGAAATATTGTGGAAGTAACCAGCCATTTTGTAAATGGATTTAATGTAGTCCTCATAAGATATAGCCCATATTTGACATTCAGCATTTTAGATTTCATAACTGAGGAATAATTGCTGGTTTTGAAAATATAATAATTTTTAACTAAATTTATCAGTCAATTGTATTTTGTCTGTTGAGATTTCTGTTTCTTTGACCCATTGATATCAGACCTAGGAATGTGTGGCTGGAAAAGTCACATGCTATATGGGATAGCTTCATATTATTATTCTTTCAAATAGATATAGTAGTAAATTGACTACTGATGACCTATTTTTATATGCACAGATTAATGTATCTCTACGCTCTCGCAAGAGAAGTTTTCTTCTCCAGCAGATGGTGATTAAAATGAAGAACCCCAACCAGCCAAAATGCAGAGAATAAGAGGGTACAAAATGCTTATTCTTGAATAAGAGATCTATATCAAATTTCTGATTCCAAGGATCAAGGATCATTGTAAAACAGGAGGCGAAAAGAAAGATTATAAGAGCTAGAGGTGGTGGATGAGCACAGAGAAACAAAGTTTTTCAGAGAGGTGGGTAAATACACACATATGAACTCACATCAAAAAAAAAAAAAAATGACAGCATTCACAAGTCCCATGTAAGCTCAAGCCATACATAATCCCAGCATAGCCGTATTAATATATTACTATACATGAAATTGGGTGGGTAGGTCTTTAAATGTTACAGATAGGGAGGTATATTGAGGTCTATAAATCATCTGCATATTAAGATTATTTCTTAACAAATTATAAAAGAAATTCATAAAATTTTGCCAGTGTTCATAACACAAATGATAAATTATGAAGTCTAAATATTAGAAAACTCTAAGAAAATACAAATTAGAATATTCACAATTTTATGATTATATGTGTAATTTTAAAAAGAAATGCCTTTTTCCTTAGTAATCAAAAGCACACCTTGGTTTATGGATCTGTATGTAAATGATGGGGAAACAAGAGAAGGATCAGGTGGACAGGTAGGTAGGCTATCTGAGGCTACATATGCTGAGGAATGTGAATTACCCATCAGAGGGGAAAGTAAGTAAAGAGAGCTCACTATTATATACTTCAGCACCCAGGCATTAGACAAACAACATCTAAGATTGAAAAAGCTATGGAAAAGCAGCCTCAAGCTACTGAAAGCAAAACCATACAAAATGGGGCTCTCCACATCCACCCACATGAGTTAAAAGAATGTTGAAAAATGCATGATTTTTTTTTATTTTTTTTAATGAGGCATATCATGGGAGCAGAGGAAGAATGAGTTTGCCAGAGCTCCAAGTATTTTATTTGCTTATATTTACATTTTAAAATTAGTGTGAAGCACATCATTGAAAAGAGCAGAAGACTTACATCAATGCTCCCCAATGGATTCCTGGTAATTTGTGTTGTGCTCTCAGCTCTGTGTGTACAATAGGAATATAGGTAAAAGCTCATTCATTTTTATATGCAGAGAAAATTTGAATAGGATGTGAGTTTGAAAAGGTATATTCTTCAGTCGGAAGGAATAGATTGAAAGAATGGTTCATTTACTTTAGTTGTAGAGAAAGTTCTGTCCACTTTAGTGGTTTTTAGGAATTTATTTTTCCTTTCTTACTTCTTTCCTGTTACTTAGGCAGACAATTCACCTAGTCATCCAGTCCTTTTTATATTCTTGCCTCACAAAAGAGCTATAATTTCATATAAAGGGAATAACTCTCTCTTTTAAGTTTCCAAAGTTATGCTTTAAGAAATAGGAAAGAACACGACAGAAAAAGAAAAAAATTATCATGGAGAAAAACAACATAAATAAAATGCTAAATAAATGTATTGAAAAAAGATATTCAATTGTTTTTATGCACAAAATTTGTTTAATAAAGGAATAGTATAGAGCTGAGAGGAAGCCCAGCAATGCAATAGTACTACTTGGGGGGTCCTGGAGTACCTGAAATCTGGGGCCCTGATAATTTTAGATAAAAAGCATTGAAAACATTCCATTTGCTAACATATCAAAACTTTGGAAAGTCATACATTTCTACACATGTTGTCATGCACACAAATATGCGTGCATGGTTCTTATTGGTACCCAACAGCTAGAAGATACATTCTATTCACCATCAATCGGGAAAAGAACCACAAATTGACTATAT
This sequence comes from Rhizomys pruinosus, assembly GCA_009823505.1. Lineage (NCBI taxonomy): Eukaryota > Metazoa > Chordata > Mammalia > Rodentia > Spalacidae > Rhizomys > Rhizomys pruinosus. The sequence continues at coordinate 673,204 of VZQC01000913.1, forward strand.
ATTATTTGCAATAAATTTTCAAATCCTTATCAAAGACGCCTCATTCTATAGTATTATATTTTGGCTCATGTGTTGAGGGGCTATTTCCAAGCTTTGAGTACTGTTTAGAAGTGAACAGATTGTGAGGCACCTTGATCCCTGATGGACTAGCCATTGGGGACATTTCATTGTTTGGCCCCACATCCTTGCACATTCCTACTTCCCATCTACCATGAGGTAATTTTACATATCACGTTATCTGGGCCATAGGGAGCCTACACATTTAGTTAAGCTTTTTTAAAATTTGTGTGTAAATTGTTCCTTTTTGGGTTTTCTTGTTGTTTGGCTTGTTTTTAAAAAAAATAATAATTAATTTAGTTAATGAGTGAGTCAGTGAATGAGTGAGTGAGTTACTTAGTCATTCATTTATTTGAAACTGAGTCTCATGTATCTGTGGATGGCACTGAATTCCATATGTAGTGGGAGATGACTCTGAACTTTTGATCCTCTTCCTCTGTTTTCTCAGCTCTGGGATTACAGGCTTAATTCACTACCTATCATGTCCACATTATGGAGTACCAGAGACAGAACTCAGGACTTCATGTATGCTATGTAAATACTCGACAAACTTACTTTCTTAGCCTATAAGAGTGTTTCTTGATGAGATTAATTTGAATGCACAGACGAATGAAATAAATTTGATAGGTTCTTAAAAGGAAGTGAAGTCTCAAGAACGAACAGCCTAGGAACCTGTCTGTGCTGGAGAATTGCTCCTGCCTTGGTACTAGTACTAGTTTCTCTTTCTTTTACCTTGAACTGAATTGAAACATCAGCTGTTCCTTAATTTGGACTTGCTGGCCTCATTAGTAGAACTAAGCAAAGAGCTTTTCTGAGTCCCCTGTTTATGAAATTATCTTCAGATATTGGATCCTGTTCATCTTCATACAGAAACATGGATCACAAAACATCATGAAAAATAAAATAAAGGAACATTTAAAAGTAATCCTTTAACAATAGTAGATACTAATATAGTACTAAATGATTGATACTAATATAATACCAAATGATTGATACTAATATAGTACTAAATGATTGATACTAATATAGTATCAAATGATTGATACTAATATAGTACTAAATGATTGACTGTTTTACCTCTCATCCACCTGTGCCCCTTTTCTAAGCCTAGGGAACAACCTGCGGAAGAGGGGGCGTGGTAGAATGTAAGGGCTGCGATTGGGGTGAATGGTGAAACTACAGCAATGTAGTCTGGACACTCATTTGATCAACTTGATTGAACAAACAACCTGTCACCCCCCACTGGATGGTGGGGCTGTAGGTGTTTGGGCACAACAGCCTGCAGATAGGTTTTGCATGAAGGATGCTTGTACTCATGGATTATCACTTATAGCTAAAAATGAAAAAAAAAAAAGAGAGAAAGATGCAGGACACGATTTCCTATATGTTGCGGCAGAAATGCCCAGCTGGCGATCCGGCATGGCGCGTGGCGTGGCCGGGTAGCGAGGCGGGAGGGGGAAAGGCCGACCAATAGAAGCCTGAACTGAATTGGAAAGAAATACATAAAATGGCACAAAGCAGCAATAAAAAACTAATTAAAAACAATAAAAGCAGAAGTAATAAATAAAAGGAACATATTAAAGTAATCCTTTAACAATAGTAGATACTAATATAGTACTAAATGATTGATCACAGAAATGTTATCACACAATGTGTGAAAATACAAAGGAATGTTACATATCATCTATTACAAAAAAGCAGCCCAGCCGTTGGTTTCTCCACTTTAAATGACTTATATCATTTTAGGTATTGAAAGTGAATGCCCTACGCTTCAATGATGTACACTTAACGTCTAGTGGCTTTTCCTAAGAAAAAGACATCATACTGATTCCTGATACCTATTCATCCTAAACTCTTACTACATGACTTGGATTTCTACATCTTGTGCCAACACAATCTAGTAAAGGTCCAACTTTGGGACTGGAGAGATGGCACTGCGGTTAAGAGCACCGAGGATCTGCATCTTGCAGAGGACCCAGCGTTCGATCTCCAGCACCCGAACCCAGAAAGATGGCCGGCTGAGAACCGTCTGACATTCCAATTCCAGGAGAACTCCAGTATTCCAGGGGAATCCGAACACCACCGCCATGGCATGCACAAAACGGTTGCACAGATCTGCATGCAGACACATAAATACAGTTACATTCATACACATAAAAATAAATAAATTCCAAAACAGAGGTCCACTTATATTTGTTACTCTCAGCTGAAATAGGAAGTGATGCTTTGGAAGAATTAGGATTGACAAATATTCAACTTCATTATCATGTATAAGTTGAGATGTGAAAATTATATTAAATCCAAAATACACAACATATTTATTAACATTTCCACTGCAGGACATGTGATGAAATCAGTACTAGTTTCAATTCTTAAATGGTGATTTTGCAAGATAAAATGATCACAGATGAATTCCATACATAGCCAAGTTCAGGTACTAGTAAAAGAACAATAAGAACAAGCTAAAAACTAAAGTAGAAAGAACACAGAAAATATGAGATGCTGATGTATATAACAAAAATACAAGTAAATCAAAATTGGACATTTGAAACAGGAAAGTCCAATGTATAATCTAGAAGATAAATAAATAGTAGGATATATTAAGGAGAGAAAAATCAGGTCAAGATAGAGAAGCAAGTATGAAAAGATCATAAAATAATTGGAATAGCCTGGTGCCAGTTAATAGAAATAGTAAAATAAAAATCAAATTAGCTTTAATGCTGTATGGTATCTACCAATAAGAAACTGGAGAAATAATGAAATACTTTCACAAACACACACACACACACACACACACACACACATACACTTGTGGTCTGTATTATCACATGACTTTCATAGAGAATTTAATGAAAGTTTTGTGAATTTATCCAAATACAAAGGCATTCCAGAAAATAAAATGCAACCATTGTAGTCATATTTTGAAAGCAAAATTGGACAATGATAGTAAAAAGTAAAACAAATATATTTTAATTCATAAGTAGAGCTAAATAAAACAGTCCTTAATCTTGCAGACATTTGCTATCAAAATCTTACAAACAACATTAATGGAGAAACACTGGAGTCCTTTACTCTGAGCTCCAAAAGACCAGGGATCGTTTACCCCCTCTTGACTCTCTAAGAACATAGTGAATGATCTTATTCTAGGCATCTTTTGGGGAACGAAGGACACATTGGTGAAGATTGTACAATCTTAGCTTTCAAGGCACTTACATTCTATTGGGAAGGATAGGAATCAGACAATATGTACAGTGGATAATTACAGAGTGTGCTGAATATAAACAACAATACAGAAAAGGAAAAAAAAAATATCCAGCAGGTTAGTCATGATCCAGAGATCTAGCAGGTTAGAGATTATATAGAATATGGAAACATAGCAGATCACAAGAGGTATACAAGTGGTGGTATTAAGCAAAGGTCTTGGTAACCCTTAATTAGAAGGCATCTAGCAAACCCATAAAAGGTAGAAATGAGTTGACTTAACAAGGCACCTCAGAATTTCACAGCAGGAGAGAAGGAAACAGAAATGCTTGTCCACCAACTCAAAATTTGAATTATCTCAGCAGCTTGGGGTTTAAAAGAGCTCAACAAGCTAATTTGTCACCAGAGTCTGCTTTTGGACAAGGATGCAAGTCTGAGGAAATATAGTCATTAAATTGGAATGACAAGAGCAGGTACAGGAAGCATCCATCAGCATATTTAAATGCCAACTCACAGGCAGGACAGTGTGAGAAGGGATGGGCATCAAGTTCATATGCTGTGAGCAAGAACAAGAGAGGTGGAGAAAAGGAGAGGAAGGCCCAGGTCAGCATGACCTTACAAAGCACTGCATACTTTGAAATGGCTTGGCTTTTACTCTAAGTTTAATGAGAATCCATTAGAGGTCTATGGAACCACAGGGCTGTGGTATTGTGAAAGAACTGTGTATAATAGAGTAAAAGAAACCTTGCAGACAGGAAGAACTGTTAGGAAGCTATTAAAGTACCCTATGCACAAAATGAAGACTGCTTAGATAAGAGTGGTGATGAGCAATTAGTGATGAATGATCTCATGCTGGATGCTTTATAGAAGTAGAAACCCTGTCTTAGAAAAGAAAAATAAAGAAATAAGGACTGGCAAGTAAATAAAGCCATCATCTTACAACAACAACTTGATTGTATATATTGAAAAACTCTACATTCCTAGCAGTATAATTATTAGAAGCCAGTGACAGCATCTGACAAGAAGGATAACTGAGATTAATATTGCTGAAAATCAATTGCACTTTAGACACAAAATATATATTAAATACATGTGTAGTTAAAACATGTCATGAATTAACAACTTAATGTCTAGGAATATATCTAAAAGCAGGCGCTGAGACAATTTAAGCAGAGATGTAAGTTATCAATCATGGGATTTCATACAAGGATATATCAGCAAGAATAGGGTAAATATAGAAGAAATTAAGGATATTTATCTTACAGATATCAAAAAACATTAGACTAGGAGCTGGAGAGATGGCTCACTTGTTATGAGTATTGCACTATCTGCTCTTGCAGAAGACTCAAGTTTTATTCCCAGTGCTCACATGGTGGCTAACAAGCATCCATAACTCTAGTTCCAGAGGAATATGGCTCCTTCTGATGCATTGCATGACATGCATGCACCTACACACCAGTAGGCAATACACTCAGAGTTATAAAATAAAAATAATAAATAAAATATTATAAAAATAAGAGCCTTGATTTACAGCATTTAGCATTGGGCCAGGAGATTAAAAGCTCATAAACATTTGTTTGGGGGTTATTTTGCCACTTGTATTTCTTCCTGTGAGAACCATATTCAGTTCCATAGCTATTTTTTTCAATTATTTGATTTCTTGGTGTTTTGCTTTTGCTTGTGTTTTGTTTTGTTCTTTCTGTATTCTAGACACATACTCTCTGCTACTTGTATACCTGGTAAAGGATCACCCTATTCTGTAGGATGTCTCTTTTGTTGATTAACAGTTTCCTTTGCAGTACAGAAGCTTTTTAATATCATGAATCTTCCTCTGTTGATTACTGGTCCTTTTTCTAGGATGACTGAGGTCAGGAAGCTAAAACATCTGAGCTGAAGTGTACTCTCTATTGTTTCTTCAAGAAAATTTAGCATTTCAAGTCTTAAGTTCTTGGATCCATTTTGGATAGACTGTTGTGCTGGTTGAGAGAAAGGACCAAGCTTCATTAATATACAGGTAGATACACAGTATTTCTAGCACTGTCTTTTAAAAATGCTGTCTCTTCTCAACTGTGTACTTTTGGCATCTTCTTTCAATTATCAATTGGTGGTAGATGCATGACATTAGATCAATGTCTTTGATATTATCCCATTGATCAGTGTGTCTGTGTCATGGGGTGTCTTTTTTAACTGCTAGTTCTAATACTATCATGTTGGGAACATTGGGAATGGTGAGGTTACGACAGGGTTTTATGTTCAAGAATGATTTTGGGATCCTAATCAAAATTGGTTTTCATCATTTCCATGACTGTGTTATTAGAATGTATAATGGAAATTGATCTTTGAATTCTGTAGATTGCTTTTGGCATGACAGTCATTTTCACAGTATTTCCTCGACCAATACAAAAGTACCTCACCATCTTTAGTATGAGGAAAATGCAGAATTAAATTACTTTCATTTTACCCACATGAATATGTGCTATACATTAAGAAAAAAAATAAATGATGGCAAGTGTGGATCGCGAATGTATTGGTGGGAAGGTAAATTGATAGAGCCACTATAGAAATCAGTGCCTGTAGTTTGAATTAAGAAAATTAGCTACTGTATTGACACAGCGATATAGAACTCCTAGCTATACTCCAAAAGGACATTTTATTATAGAGACACATGCTCATTCATGTTCATTGCTGCCTATTCATCAAATAGATGAAGACATGGAACCAACAAGATCTACATCAACTGATGAGTTTAAAAATGTGGAGAGGCCGGGGCTGGAAGAAGGATGCCGCTAGCGGTTAAGCAACACCGACACTCTGCAGAGGACCCGGGCTTGAACTCCAGCAAGCGCGCTAACTTGGCGGCTAAGAAACGTCTATAACTCCAATTCTCAGGAGAACTCCAGTAATACAGGGGAATCAGACCCCTTTATCTGAAACCTCCCGCGGCAAGAATCTGAAAGACACGAGGTGCACAGACCTGCAATGCAGACACATACATTCATACACACATTTGCAAACAAAAAAATGTGGAGTTAAGATATAAAAAATAAATTTGTACTTCAAACTCTAAAGAAAATTAAAATTATCAAATATTAGAAAAATATGGAACACAAAAGCTTATCAAGAAGGACATCAATGATTAAACAGACCATACCAATGATGAGTGGAAATGTGAAAATGTAATAAAGAAACCAGTCCCAACTAAAAAAAAAGCCCAGCGCCAGATGGATTTTATACAATGAACTTCTATGAAACATCTAAAGGGGACGTTTGACCATTATTCAAATTAATTAAAAAAAATAGAAAACAGAAAGGAAATCGTCCCAAATTCCTTCTATGAAGACCAGCATCCTCTAAATAACAAAAACTAGGCCAAAGATCACGACAAAAAAAGAAAAACTATATGATACATTTAATTGAATGAACATAGATGCAAAAATTCTCAACAATAAATACTTCAAATCGGCAATAGGTCACAATCAAAAGATCACATACTAAGTCAAGATTCATACTAGGGATTTTAGGGGAATCGGTTCAACAGTACATAAACTCAATAAATGTTCATAAAGATCTATAAACCAAAATTTGAAAGACAAAAAGAATTCATGGTCATCTCAATTGATTGGAAAATGCCCTTTTGAAAAAAAAATTAAACAATGCGTTCATCATTAACACAGTCCTAGAGGGAAATTGGACTGGGCAGACGAAGCATTCCTAAGACCATATTATAGCCATAGTCAAGAAACCCACCAGCCAAATATCATTCTAAATGGGGGAAAATTAGAAGCATTCGCGCTTAAAGTCAGGATCCCAGCAAGCCTGCCCCCTATCGCCACTCTTTTTCAAGTAAGGTCCCATTGAACACTTGCTAGAACCAATAAGATGAAGAAGAGGGAATTACAAGAGAGAGCAATTCCAGGCAAATGAAGGAGTCAACTATCCTCGCTGTTTTTTTTTTTTTTTGTTTATGGTGTTTTTTTTCTTCTTCTTTGTCTTTTTGAAGACAGGGTCTCCCTGTATCTCAGCTGTCCTGGAACTCACTCTGTAGACCAGGCTGGCCTTGAACTCACAAAGATCCACCTGCCTCTGCCTCCCAAGTGCTAGGATTAAAGGCGTGCACCACCACGCCTGGCCAAACTATCCCTTTTTACAGATGACATGATAGTTTACCTAAAGGGAGCCAAAAGCTCCACCCAAAAACTCCTAGAAATGATTAAGAGTTTCAGTAATGTGGCAGGATATAAAATTAACCTAGAAAAATCAGTAGCCTTTCTTTATACCAATAACAAGCAATTGGAGAAGGAATGCAAGGAGATCTTCCCTTTCACAATAGCCTCAAAAAATAAAATCTTGGAACAAACCTGAAAAACACACTAAAAATCTCTACAATTAAAATTTTAAAACCTTACAGAAGGAGATTAAAGAAGACACCAGAAGATGTAAAGACTTCATGGAGTGGGAGAATTAATATAGTAAAATGACCATCTGGCCCAAAGTAATATACAGATTCAAGGCGAATCCAATGAAAATTCCCATGAGCTTCTTCACAGATGAGAAAAATGCATCCAAAAATTCATATAGAAAATCAAAAGAACACAAATAGCCAAAGCAACCCTGAGCAAAAAGAAGGATGCAACCAACGGGAGATTACTATAGCAGACTTCAAACAATATTATGGGACTATAGTCATAAAAACAGCCCGATGTTGGCACAAAAAATGGACCCATAGATCAATGGAAAAAAAATTGAAGATCCAAACTTGACCACATGCAATTTCAGCCACCTCATAATTAACAAAGGAGCCAAGAAGATTCAATGGGAAAAAGACAGAATCTTCAGCAAATGGTATTGGCAAAACTGGATCGCCACTTGGAGAACAAAATTAAACCCCTACCTCTCACCTTGTACTAAAATCAACTCTAAATGAATCAAAGACCTCAATGTGAAACCCCAAACTCGCAAAATACTAAAAGAAAACTGGAAGCAACCTACAAGACATAGGCATATGAAAAGACTTTCTAAATCAAATAGCGGCTGTGCAGGAAAAGGTCAATAATAGACAAGTGGGGCCTTATTAAACTCAAAAGCTTCTGTACAGCAAAAGACACAATTGAAGAAGTGAAGAGAAAACCCACAGAGTGGGAGGAAACACATCTGACAGAGCATGAACATCCATAGTATATAAATTACTGAAAAAGCAAAGGACCAAGAAAACAAATGACCCACTCGAAAGATAAAGAGCGTAACAGAGACTTCACAAATGAAGAAGATGGCTGAGAAACATCTCAAAAATTCTTCAACATTGCTAAAAGAAATGCATATTAAACTACTTTAATATTTCATCTTACTCTGGTAAGACTGGGTATGATCAAGAAAACAAATTTTATCAAATACCGGAGAGGTTGTAGAGAAAAAGGAACACTCACCCATGCTGGTGGGAATGTAAACTTCTCCAAGTCCTATGGAAAGCAGTGTGGAGAACTCTTAAAAGACTCAAAATGAACCTACCACCTGACCCAGTAATACCACTCCTGGGTATTTACCCACAAGACTCAAAAAAAAAAAAAAAAAAAAGACTCATCCTAATGCAGTTACATGCACAACTGTTTATTCTACCTCCCTTCACAATAGCGAAAAGCTGGCAGCAACCCACGTGTCAATCAACTGAAAAGTGAATAAAGAAAATGTGGTTTACCTACACAATGGAATTCTATGCAATGATAAAGAACATCATGAAATTTGCAGTGAAATGGATGGAAGTAGAAGCCATTATGCTAAGTGAAGTAACATAGTCCCAGAAAAACAAAGGACATATGGTGTCCCTCATTTGTGGATTCTAGTACCAAAACCTTATTTGTAAGGCAAACTGAGTAATTTTTCATTTTCTTTCTTTTTAATAAATATAATATCTGATATTACTATAAAAAGTACATTAAAAATACATCAACTTGTTATGTAATGTAGGCATGTTAATAGTTCTTTTTACCTGCACACACCTTTACTATAAAATGTAAATCCCTAAATATGTTTTGTAACTACTCTATAATTTATTGTCAGACACCATAATTTTTTTTATATGTGTGATGTGTATATACGCATATTTTGGAGCAATACAAATTGAAAGGAACAACAACAAAAAAAGTATGGTTCAAAGAATTGACTGAAACAGTAAACTTCTATATCGAAAAACTTTAAAAGACAGATGCAAGACCATATATGGCAAAATGCATGAGCTCTGGTGGGGTGGGGGGACATGTAAGGAGGAATGGGTCTAAATTTAAAATCTATGAAATGCACAAAATTTCAATTAAAAAAGAAATACCCTTGTCAAGCTAGGGCATATAAATAAATAAATAAATAAATAAATAAATAAATAAATAATAAATAGATAAAGAAATAAAGAAATAAATAAAGTATTCAGAAAAAAATGAACGGGACTGAGAAACATTATACTGAGAGAGGTAACCTAGGCTAAGAAACCAAACGCTGCAAATTCTTACTCATTTGTGTATCTTATAATTTAATTTTTGATTTGTAGACTTAATGTACATAGGACTAATTTGAGTCCCCACATAGGATACTACTTCTCCCAGAAGCCATAATTTGCTAAATTAAGAGTACTAGTTATGGGATATTTCCCCTCAGGCAGTTGGTCAGGGATGTCCCAGATACTCCTAAAGTAATACAGGACATTTCAATTGCTTTGGATGGGCCACCAGAACTTGATGGAAAAATGCTATTGCTGAAGAAACTGTATACTTTGGGGCACAGGATATTGAACAATTAAGTTGGTACTAACCCTGATGCCTAGCTTTCATATTACCAGAAGGTGCTATATAGCCCGGCAAGGAAGAAAATTCATCAATAATCTCACCAATCTGAGGCCCTTGTGAACTATAATAACCAGTGTGACAAGACATGTCCATCTGTGCATTAGTAGCATAAATATTACAGGGACAATCTACTGTTTGAATTGGATTTAAGGCCTGCTTCCCTGGAGGAAATTCCTGCCTAAGACTGTAATATAGCTAACTACGTACCCATTGTTTGAGAGCTCATAGGACTTCTGATGACTGATCCTTGTAAGACTTGACAACCTGGGAAAAAGGAACTCCAGTTGAAGAATCACCTCCTGTATTGATAGCTAATGATATCAAGCATTGTCTTGATAGCTAATTGATGTAGGAGGGCTTTGCCTACTGTGGGTGGTACCTTCCCAGGCAGGTGGGCCTGGGAATTATAAGAAATGTAGCTGCTTCAGTTTCTTCCTCCAGTTTCATTTTTGAGTTATGCACTCGTTTCATTCCATAATGGACTATAAACCATAACCTAAAGTAAACCATTTCCTCCAAACTTTTGATTTTTATCAGTGTCTTATCACAGTAACAGAAAGCAAACTAGAACAGGCTCCATGGGCAAACCTATTCTAAATACTTTGCTAAATGGATACTTTATCAAACTGTCCTCTAAATTCATAACTATAACCATAAATTAGTGCAACTCTCAATCCTCATGAGAAAAGTTTCTTTGTGCAGTGAGTAGATTATGAACATTCATAACTGGTCAAAATTCAGAAAATACTATGTGGGCTTAGCCATAAATGGAATATCTATGTCACATCCCATTCCCCTAAGGCTCAAGGAACATTGTGAAAGAGATTACAAAAAGATTGTGAGAGCCAGATATCAGGGAAGAACTGAGTGAGACAATACCTTCGGGACATGACAACTGAAGCTAGTCAGCACAAACTTTCATGAATAACTAAGTAGCTATTAAAAATTGTTGTTTTCTGCTGAAGGAAGAGCTAGGTTTCTTTAAAAGTGTGTGTTCTGGGGCTGGAGAGATGGCTTAGTGGCTAAGAACGCTGACTGCTCTTGCAGAGGACGCAGGTTCGATCCCCAGCACCCACATGGCGGCTGAAAACCATCTTTAACTCCAGTTTCAGGGGAATCTGACACCCTCTTCTGACCTCCAAGGCATTGCACGACATGGGTGCACAAACATACATGCAGACAGTACATTCATACACATATGAAAATAAATAAAATTAAAAAAAAATATGTGTTCTGATATCTCAGCCATGTTCCAGCATATAGCCCCATATCCATGAGGAAATACATAGAACAAACTGGACTTGGTTATAAATGAAAAAGATGACAATGTAGGTCTGAGAGGAGTTAAGGGGAAGAGTAGAGGAAGAATGTGATCAAAATACACAGGGTGTATATGAAATTCTATTTCAGCATAATTAAACAATTAAATGTAGAATGCTAAAACAATCTTACTGAATTAACAAAACAACTTTCCAGTCAAGCATAGTGGCTCACACTGAGAAACTAGAAACAAGAGGGCTGCAATTTCTAGACTTGCCTAGGTTACATATTGTGTTTGAGTACTGCTTTGTTTAATGAGCTTGAGAACAGTGGTCTAAATAGTAAGAACAAGAAAGAAGGAGGGAAGGAAGAAAGGAAGGGAGGGGAGGAGGAAGAGAGGGAAGAAGGGAGTGAGAAAAAGGGACCGGAGAAGGGAACTAGAAGAAAGAAAAGAAGAATGAAAGAATACTTTATTTCTGATATTAAAGGAAGGAATGCTAATCATTGACACTGTCCATGTATGAAACTTTGAGCCACAATAAGGATTGACCATACAAATATGCCTACTAGTGCAATAGTGGCACAAATATTTGGAGAACAAACTAAACAATTTCAGATTGGATTTAAGGCCAGTTCCACAAGACAGAACCCATACCTGAAACTTATTGTAGTCAAGAACCCGTGGCTAGATAAGTCATAAATTCTAGGGGAGATCCTATTATTGTACTAAATGGACATTGTTAAACTGACTTCTAATGACTTATCATCATACCTAAAGGTAACTGCATTTTTCAGACCTCATCATCTAGATAATATCCTTTTTCCAATAAATGCAGATTAACACAGATTAACCTACAACTGGTCTTCATACAGAGAATAAGAGACCATGCGTGCACACCCCTAAAAGGGTCATCTATATCATACACCTCTCCCAAAGGTTCATGGATGATCAAGAAAGAGGAGACATAAAAATTATAAAACCCAGAAGTAGTAGATGACTGTGATGAAATTTGTGGACACAGCAGAGCAGTTACACATATGAACCCATACAGGTTGTGACAGCATGCCCAAGACTTTTACCATCTCAAGACAGACATAAATCTCAGCATTGATGGAGGTTTGCACAAAGCTCCATCCATAGCCAAGGATCTATTGGCAATTCATAGCTTCTGAGAAGATAGGGTTTTTTGTTTGTTTGTTTGTTTGTTTTGTTTTGTTTTGTTTTTCAGAATGTGGCCACTGGTAGATAGAACATGCTCCAGAAGGACCTTCACCCAAGAGCATTTGAAGACCAAAAATTGAATCCTATTGGCTTTAAAAACAAATAACAGGACATGAAATTAGAGGGGTAGGAAAGTGGGCCTGGATGTGAGAAGATATATATATATTAGTATAAATTATATATAAAATATATATATATATATCTATGCAATAGAGGTAAATATGTCAAAAAATACATTGTAAAAAATTCTAAAAAATTTAAAATATTTTTTTAAACTGATTCATCTTTTCTCTAACAAAGTTATATTTATACTGCAAACTGTTAATTTAAGAATATAGAGAGACATATAAGCCAAAAAGTAAAAAGACGTATTTGTAACATATGCAAAGATTTAGTATTCAAAATAAAGAATACTAACATTTCATAAAAAGAAAAATGGATTCCACTTTATATTTACTTGCATGGCAAATTTTTAGAAATCCACAATAAGAAGGATTTAGATCAATGGATATATTTGTAACATTATTTATAAAACACAGCACAGCAATTTCAGGGAAAAACAAGCACTGAAATATCCTACTACTTAAAATTCAGTTTCAAAATAAGCATGGATACAACCCAGTACTTTAAATTCAGTTCTAAATGACATTACAAGATACTCATTCACATTTTAAGAGAAATATATAAGAAATACAATAGAAATATACCACCAATAAATTTCATGTAAATGTTCTTGAAAAAAGAATACAAAATTTAAAGTTATAGCATGCTCACACGTAGTACATTAAATAATGTAAATAATTAACTGATAGCAACATTCAGTGTTATGGATTAATCATTAAACATAATATTTTATTAGAATATTTTATAATACCACATTTTTATTAATTCCTTAAGAATTTCATACATTAATATACTGTATTTTGATCATATTCTACTTTTCCCCCTAATTCCTATCATATCCACACCTTACCCCTCTTCCTTCTCCCCAACTTCAAGTCCTCTTAATTATCTTGTTGTTGTTGTTGTTGTCCTACATAGAGACTTTATATAGTTGGCCTGTAACTTGTTATGTAACTCAAGCTGGCCTACATCTCACAGAGATTGCCTGCCTCTACTTTGAAAGAGTAGGATTAAAGGTATGTTTCACAATGCCTGGATTCTTCTTTGTCCAATTTGCCCTGCCTATATGTCCAAGCAAGTGTGGGACCATCCACTGGAGCATGGTTGACCTTCCAGGATGGTCCTTACCTTTAAAGAAAACTGACACTCATCTTTTCCAGCCATCAACAGTGAAAATCTCTTCAGTTATGCATGGCCTTGTGGGCTTGTCCCTCCTCCACCATGCTAGACAACTGATTGCCTTGATCTTGTACAGGTCTTGTGCAGGTAAACATTTGAGTGAACTCAAGACTGCAACAGTGCTATCATGCCCAGAAATCATCATATCACTCCAGACCTCACTGAAACCTGGCCCTCAGAGTCTTTCTGCCCAGACATTTTCAATGTTTCCTGGGCCTTGGGGGAAAAGGAGCAATATAGATGTTCCATTTGTGGCTGCAAACTCTGAAGACACTTTTTTTCTACTTTTTGATCAGTTATGAGTTTATGAGTTAACCACCATCCAAATTATAAAAATGAGCCTATTGTCGTTGAGTACTGGAGATTATATATATTGGTTTGGTACTATGTCCATTCAGCAAAATAACATTTATTTTGCTTAAGAAGAAATCTAAGAAAACAAAACTTAAATACAGACCTGGCACATTTCTATAAAGTTAAAACACAGAGAAAATAAAGCAATTCATTGTTTACACATAAATATATATGAAATGAAGCCATAAATGAAAGAAATAGCATAAGAAATACAGAAATCAGAATATTGATCATCGCACAGAAGAGAGGGAGGAAATGACTAGGGAAGTTGATTAACTTAGGGAGGTGTGTCTTTGGGATGATGTTTGCAATAGTATTACTTGTTTTATTTTATATACATGTGATAGTGTTTTTCAGAGAAACAAAACTATCAGAATGGAGATTGTGTATTTGTGTGTGTGTGTGTGTATGTGTGTGTGTGTGTGTGTGTGTGTGTGTGTTAGAAATTTTTCTGTTACAAAGAAATGGCTAGTGAAATTTTGGACACTGGCAAATCCAAGTCTCAAGGTTGGAAAGCAGGAGGGAGACTCAGGAACAGTTACAGTTCAAGTCCACAGACAACTAACTGGCAGCATTCTTTTACTTTTTCATGGGATTTAAGACGTTTTCTTTAGTTTTCATTCTTAATTGGTGTTCAAAGTTTTAGAATTCACTAAGACAGTTTCTTTCAAATATATTATGTATCTAATTAAAATAAAATAAGTCATTTTTGAGACACTCATTATGAGTACACTATATTTACTTTATTTCCCTCCCACCCCTGCCACCCCTACTCTTCCCTTTCCACCACCCCTACTAAATCTGGGATTCCTGGACTCTTTATCAGTTTTGGTTTTATGTATGCATAGGAGTGACTTTTGTGAAATGGACAAAATCTGGACTAATGACTTTTAGTGAACCTTGTCAAACTCACTAAATCATGCACTGTTGTGACCTGAGCACCTGACCTTGATCCTGGGAACCTTAATTTACTACCCCTGCTACTCCAAGCCAAGAGAGGGAATGATTGAATACAGGTATACTTGAGAATTAACACAGAAAAATACATCTCTTCGTTGTATTTACTGAAGATTGAGAAAAATGTTTGACATTGTTTGTATGAGATATTCTAGGCCTAGGGATGAAAGGCCAAGATTATCTGATTAGCACAGATATAAGCTTGTATTTCCCAATTAAAACTGAAGAAATGATTTTGAGTAAAATTATGTCTGAGGAACATGTAGTTCCAGGGCACAGACCCAAAGAGAAATCTATTAGAATGGTGTCCTCCAGTTTGAGCCAGACTAGTCTTCAAAACTAACCCAATGAGGCAAGGTGTTGCCATATATACATTAAATTTGTCCAGGCCTAAGCCCATGATAAGTTATCCAATCCTAAGAGCTCAGCCTTAAAATAAGCACTTTAACCACAGTCACCACACTCTTTCCTATTTACCTCTCCCATTTACCCTCCTGGCTGAATGAGGGCCATCCACAGGGCTCCATTGTGGAATATAATCTGATTTCTCAAAGTGTGTCGATTATAATGATTAAATAATCTTAAAAATTACTTTCATTGATATATTAAACCCATGCTTCATTAAATGTAGGGGTACTATGGCACAGTCAATTTTATATATAATATTAACCATTATAATAAGCATTACCATCTTTTTTCTATATAATGCATATTATTTGTAAAATAAAATAATAAAAATTATCATGGGATTTGAAGTGAGGAATTGGGCTTAAGTTGAATAAACAATTGGAAGGAATGAGTGATACTGCTGAAAGGAGAATTTTCTGAAATTATTTCTCTCTAGGCTACAAACTGAATCATAATAGGTGAATACTCAATTTAATTCATTTATTTGAAAAAGCCAAATTTCTTTCCAGCACTTTAAATGGGGTTTCCATGAACAAATTTTTTAAGCTGTCATTGCCTGTTTCTTAAGTATGTAAATAACTATATTATATATCCCTTAAAAGTATTTCACAATGAAATAAGATATACATGAGAAAGGACCTGAAGCTTTCATTAAAATCAGTTAGATACATAAAGTATTTCTACACCTGTCTTTAAAAAGCTGTCTCTTTCCAAATGTGTACAGATTTATGCATCTCTTCAATAATCAAATGTGGTAGAAGCCTGACATTGTAAATGTCTTTTGATATTATCCATTGATAATGTTCATGGGTTTTTTAACTGCTAGGGATTCTATATCTATCATGAAAGAATGGTGAGTTAACAGCTTGTTTTTATGGTCAAGAATATTTGTCTATCCTAATCAATTGTTTTCTCATTCATGAACTGTTTAGAATTAAAATTGGGAATGTTTTTGAATCGGTAATTCTTTTGGACAGTCCATTTCCACAGGTTCCCTCCCAATCCAAATACTTCACCACTTTAGTCTGTGAAATGCATAATTAAAATTACTTTTCATTACCAAATGAAACAGTGCTATGATTAAAAAAAAATCAAATGATGGCAAGGGTGTGATGGAATTTTGGTGGGAGTGTAAGTAGAGAAGCCACTATAGAAATAATGCTGTAGTATTCTTAAAAATACATACTGTCAGACCATCTTATAGATACTAGGCATTATACCAAGAGACTTTATTCATAAGAGACACATGCTCATAATGCCGTGGTCATTATCTCTCTCATCAAATAGCGTAAGACATGGAACAACTAAGATCTAATCAACCTGATGTTTAAAAATGTGGACTTCGTGCTGAAAGATAGCCTAAACGTTAAAGTAAAACACCCGACACTCTTGCAGAGGACCCGGGTCGAATCCCAGCACCCACTTGGCGGAAGAGCCGTATAACCAATCCAGAAACTCCAGTCAGGGAATCAAAGAGACCCTTTACTTACCTCTGCGCCGCATTGCAGAGACACGGGTCAGACATAATCATAAAAGAACCTGCAATCAGACAATACGTCATACCATGCAAAAAAAAAAAAAATGTGGAGTTGATATAAATAGAATTTGATTCAACTCTAAAGAAAAATCAAATCACATAAATTGCAGAAAAATATGAAATCACATTAAAGCTTAATAAGAAGTAATCAATGAATTAAACAGACCCATACCATACTGAGGAAATTGAAAATGTATAAAAACCTCCAACTAAAAAAAAGCCAGACCAGAGGATTATACAAGATTCTATGAAACATCTAAAAGGACGTTTGCTGAACATTATCAAATATTAAATAAAAAATAGAAACAAAGAAATCTCCAAATTCCTCTAGAAACCAAGCTCACTCTAATAGCTAAACTAGGCAAAGATACACAAAAAAAGAAACTATAATACATTAATGGATACATCGATGCAAAAATTCTCAACAAAATACTTGCAATGCATATAGGCCAACATCAAAAAGATCATACAAAATGATCAAGTCAGCATTCATACCAGAGGTTTAGGGATGGTTCAACATACATAATCAATAAAGTACATAAAAAACTCTAAACAAATTGAAAAAACAGGAAAAACCACATTGTGATCTCAATGTTAATGGAAAGGCCTTTGAAAAAAATTCAACATGCTTTAATATTTAAAGTCCTAGAGGTGAATTGGAACTGGCAGAACAATCCTAACCAAATAATTAAAACCATATACAAGAAACCCACAGCGCAATATCATTCTAAATGTAGGTACTGGAAGCATTCCCATTAAAAACAGAAACCAGACAAGGCTCCCCCATGTCCACTCTTTCAATATACAGTCTGAAACACTTGCTAAACAATAAGATAAGAAAAAAGGAAATTAAAGGAGAAGCAATTGACAAGAGGAGATAAACTATTCCTTTTCTTTTTTTTTTTTTTTTATTTGTGCTTTTGATACGTCCCCTGTAGCCAAGCGTCCTGGCATCATGTAGCCCGGCTGGCTTGAACTCACAAAGATAACGCCTGCCTCTTCCTCCCTAATGATGAGTTTAAGGTTCGCACCACCATGCCGCCAACATCCTTTTCAGATGACATGAATAGTTTTAACTAAAGGGAGCTCAAAACTCCACCCAAAAACTCCTAGAAATATTAAGAGCTTCAGTAAAGAGGCAGATATACAAATTTAACTTAGAAAAATCAGTAGGCCTTCTTTACACCAACAACATTGTGAGAAGAATCAAGGATAACTTTCCATTCAAATAGCCTCAAAAAATAAAATCTTGGAAACTGACAAACACATAAATCTACAATTAAAATTTAAACCTTAACAGAAGGAATAAAGAAAGACAGAAGAGGAAAACTCAATGAGTGGGAGAAATTAATATATAGTAAAAATGACCAGTCTGCCAAAGTAATATACAGATCCAAAGCAATACCAATAAAAATTCCAATGCAATTCTTCACAGATATAAAAATCCATCCAAAAATTCACTAATAGAAAATAAAAGAAACAAATAGCCAAAGCACCTGAGCAAAAAAGGATGCTACCAACGGAGATTTACTAATAGCAGACTTCAAACAATATTATTTTGACTATATCATAAAAACAGCCCTGATACTGGCAGAAAAACATACCCATAGATCAATGAAAAAAATTGGAAAGATCTAACTTGACCAACATCTCAATTCACCACCTCATAAATTACAAAGGAAGCAAAATGATTGAATGGGAAAAAGAAGAATCTTAGCAAATGGTACTGGCAAACTGGATCACCATTGTAGAAAAATTATAACCTACCATCTCGACCTTTACTAAAATCACTCTAAATGAATAAAGACCTCATGTAACCCAAACTCTGGCAAAAAACTAAAAAGAAACGAACAACCACAAGACATAGGCATAAAAAGACTTCTAAATCAAGATAGCGACTGTGCAAAGAAAGGTCAAATAAATAGAGCAAAGTGGGCTTAATAAACTCAAAACTTCTGTCAATCCAAGAAACAATCGAAGAAGTGAAGAGAAAAACCACAGATGAGGAAACATCTGACAGAGCATGAACATCCACAGTATGAACAATACTTCAAAAAGCAAAGTAAGAAAACAAATGACCCACTCGAAAGACTAATGCGCTAACAGAGACTTCACAATGAAAGAAAGGCTGATAAACATCTCAAAAAATTCTTCAACATTGCAAAATAAATGCATATTAACTACTTAATAGTTCATTTACTTGGTAAGACTGGTATGATAAGAAAACAAATTAATTCAAATACCGGAGTTAAGAAAAAGGAACACCACGATCTGGTGGGAATTGTAAATCTCTCCAAGTCAATATGGAAAGCAGTGTGGGAACACTTAAAAGACTCAAAATAACCTACCACCTGACCCAGAAATACACTCCTGTGTATTTACCCACAAGACTCAAAAAAAAAAAAAAAAGAACTCATCTAAGCGTTAACATGCAAAGCTGTTATCACCTCCTTCACCAAAGCGAAAAGAGCTGGCAGCAACCCACGTGTCAAATCAACTGAAAAGTGAAAAAAAAATGTGAATTATCCTTACAATGGAATTTAATCAATGATAAGAACATCATTGAATTCAGTGAAATGATGGAATAGTAACCATTTGCTAAGTTATCGTAACATTAGTCCAGAAAACAAAGGGACATATGGTGTCCCCTCATTTGTGGATTCTAGACTCAAAACCTTATTTAAAGTCGATAAACGGAGTATTTTCAATTTCTTTCTTTTAACTAAATATATCATATCTGATATTACTATAAAAAGTACATTAAAAAAAAAGAAATTGGAAAAAAAAAGTTTTTGTAAAGTAATATTTTCTTTTTACCTGCAAAGCCTTTACTATAAAATTAAATTCCTAAAATATTTTTGGTGAACTACACTAATTATTTTGTCATACACATATATTTTTTACCTATGGTGATTGTAATACGCATATTTTTGGAGCCATACCAAATTGAAAGAAACCACAACAAAAAGTATGGTTCATAAGAATTGAATGAAACAGTAAATCTGATACATCGAAAAACTTTAAAAAGACAGAAAAACATATATGGGCAAAAGCATTGGAGCTCTGTGGGTGGGGGGACAGTATGTAGGAATGGGTCTTAAATAAATCTATGAAATGCACAAAATTTCAATTAATAAAAAAACTACCTGTCAAGCTAGGCATATAAATAAATATATAAATAAATAAATAAATAAATATAAATATGATAAAAAATAAGAAAAATAAAAGTATCAGAAAAAAAATAACGGACTGGAGAAACATTAATACTGAGACGAGGTAATCCTAGGCAAGAACCAAAACGCTGCATAATCTACTCATGTTCGTGTATTTTGTAATTAATTTTTATTTTGTAAGACTTTAATGTACATAGGACTAATGTGAGTCCCCAATAGATACTAAACTTCGTCTCAGAAGCATAATTTGCTAAATTTAAAGAAGTGTAGTTTATGGGATATTCCCTCAGGCAGGTTGGTCAGGGATGTCCCAGATACTCCTAAAGTAATACAGGACATTTCAATTGCTTTGGATGGGCCCCAGAACTGGATGGTTAAGATGCTATTGCTGAAGAAACTGTATACTTTGGGGCACAGGATATTGAACAATTAAGTTGGTACTAACCCTGATGCCTAGCTTTCATATTACCAGAAGGTGCTATATAGCCCGGCAAGGAAGAAAATTCATCAATAATCTCACCAATCTGAGGCCCTTGTGAACTATAATAACCACTGGCCTGATCAGACATGCTCACTCTGCATTAGTACAGTAAATATATACAGGACATATCTAACTGTTTCAAATTGGATTTAAGGCCTGCTTCCCTGGAGGAAATTCCTGCCTAAGACTGTAATATAGCTAACTACGTACCCATTGTTTGAGAGCTCATAGGACTTCTGATGACTGATCCTTGTAAGACTTGACAACCTGGGAAAAAGGAACTCCAGTTGAAGAATCACCTCCTGTAAGCTTTGCTCTAGCTAAGATTTCAAGCATTGTCTTGAATAAATGATGTAGGAGGGCTTTGCCTACTGTGGGTGGTACCAATTCCTAGGCAAGTGGGCCTTGGCTATATAAGAAAAGTATGATGCTTCAGTTTCTCTCAGTTTCATTTTTGAGTTATTACACATCGTTGCAGTTCCAATGAGTTCAGTAACCATAACCTAAGTAAACCATATTCCTCAACTTTTGGTTAATCAGTGTCGTTATCAACATAAAAAATGCATAACTAGAAACTAGGCTCATGGGCACCTGATCTAATACTTTGCTAAATGGAATACTGTTATTCGAAACTGTCCTCTAAATTGTCATAACTATAACCATGACTTAAGTGCAACTCTCATCTTCATGAGAAGTTTTCTTTGTTCACAGTGAGTAGATATGTAACATTCATTATAACTGTCAATTCAAGAGAAATACTGATGTGGTGCTTAGCATAATGGAATATGTCTATTGTCACAATTCCATTCCCAGGCGTCAGAGGACATTGAATGAGATTACATAAAGATAGTGAGAGCAGATACAGGAGAAACTGGAGTGAGACAATACCATTCGGGTGACATGCACATGAAGCTAGTCAGCACAAACTTTCATGAATAACTAAGTAGCTATTAAATAATGTTTGCTTTTCTGCTTGAAGGGAAGAGTGAGGTTTTCTTTAAAAGTGTTGTTTCTGGGCTGGAGAGATGCTAGTGGTTAAGAACTGGCGACTGGCATTTCTTTCAGAGGAACCGGGTTCGATCCAGCACCCACATGATGGCAAACCATCTTTCAAAGATCCAGTTCAGGGAATCTACACTCCTCTTAGCTGACCTCCAAGGCATTATACAACACGGGTGCACAAACATAAGTGCAGACAGATACGATTTCATACACATATGAAAATAATAAAATTAAAAAAAATATGTGTTCTGATATCTCAGCCATGTCCAGCATACTAGCCCATGATCCATCGCAGAGGAAATTACATAGAACATATACTGTACTGTGGTTAATAAATGAAAAAGAGACAATGTTAGTCAGAGAGGATTAAGGGGTAAGTAGGAGAAGATTATGATGATCAAATACACAGGGTGATATTATCGAAATGTTCCTATTCAGCATAAGTTAAACAATTAATTTAAGAAATTGTCCTAAAACAATCGTATACTTGAATTAACAAACATTTCCGTCAAGCATAGGTGGCTTCACATCTGATAGGTAAACTAGTAAAACAAGAGGCTGCAATTTCATAAGATACTTGCCTAGTTACATTTGTGTTTGAGTACTTGTGTTGTTAATGAGCTTGAAGAAACAGTGGGTCTAAATGTTAAGAACAAGAAGGAGGCAAAGTAAAGGAAGTGGGAGGCAGGAAGAGGGAAGAGAGGAGTCGAGAAAAAGGGACCGGAGTAAGGGAACTAGAAGAAAAGAAAAGAAGTATATGAAAAAACTTATTTCTGTATTAAAGAGGATATGCTAATCATTGATGACACTGTCCATTGTATGTAAACTTTGAGCCCATAAGATTGAGCTCATCATAGAATATTGCCTACTGATGCAATTAGTGGCACAATATTTGGAGACAACTAAACACATTCAGATTGGATTTAAGGCCATTCCACAAGACAGAACCCTACCCTGAAATTATTGTAGGTCAGAAACCGTGGCTAGAAAGTCAATAAATTTGCTAAGGGAGTATCCTATTATTGTAGCTTAAATGACATTGTTAAACTGACTTTCTAATAAGTATCATCATAACCTTAAAGATAACTGCATTTTTCAGACCTCATCATCTAGATAATATCCTTTTTCCAATAAATGCAGATTAACACAGAGTTAAACTACAACTGGTCTCACATGCAGAGAATAAGAGACATGTGCGTGCTACCAACCTAAAAGGGTCATCTAATTCATTACATTCTCCCAATAGGTTCATGGTATGGATGGCACGAAAGAGGAGACATTAAAATAATGTGATAAAACCCAGGAAGTAGTAGGATATAGCTGTGAGAAAATTTGTGGACAGCACGAACAACGAATTATACACATATGAACCATACAGGTATGTGACAGCCAGCCCAACGACTTTACCATCTAAGAAGACATGAATCTCAGCATTGATGGACGGTTTGCACAAGTCTCCATCATCAGCCAAGATCTATTTGGCAATTTCAATAGTCTCTGAGAAGATGAGGGTTTTGTTTGTTTGTTTTGTTTGTTTGTTTTTGTTTGTTTTTCAGAATGTTGACATGGATAGGTAAACATGGCTCCAGAAAGGTACCTTCACTCCAAAGACATTTTGAAACGAAAAGATGAATCCTTTGCTTTTTAAAACAAATAACAGTGACATGAATTTAGAGGGATACAGAAAGTGGGCCTTGGATTGAGAATATATATATATTAGTATAAATTATATATAAAATATATATATATATATCTATGCAATAGAGGTAAATATGTCAAAAAATACATTGTAAAAAATTCTAAAAAATTTAAAATATTTTTTTAAACTGATTCATCTTTTCTCTAACAAAGTTATATTTATACTGCAAACTGTTAATTTAAGAATATAGAGAGACATATAAGCCAAAAAGTAAAAAGACGTATTTGTAACATTAATTGGCATAAGATTAGTATTCCAAGAATAAAGAACTATACATTTTCATAAAAGAAAAATGATTACACTTTATATATCTATGCATGCAAATTTTTAGAAATCACAAAGTAAGAAGGGATTTAGATCAAGGATATATGTTGTACATATTTTTATAAAATCATGCCTACAAAGCAATTTCAGGAAAATATACAAGACATGAAAATATTCTACTACTTATAAAATTCAGTTTCAAGAATAACAATGGATACAACCCAGTACTTTAAATTCAGTTCTAAATGACATTACAAGATACTCATTCACATTTTAAGAGAAATATATAGAAGAATACAATTAGAAATAATTCCTACCTGATAAATTCTCATGTAATGTTCTTGAAAAAAACAGAAATACAAAATTTAAAAGTTTATAGCAATCTCAAATTAGTACATTAAATAATTGTAAATATTTATGATACAACATTCATGTTATGGATTAATCTTTAACATAATATTTATAGATATTATAATACCACATTTTTATTAATTACTCTTCAATAAGTTCATAACATTAATATACCTCTGTAGTTTGATCATAATCATTCATAGGCTTTCCCCTAAGTCCCATCATAATCCACCCTTACCCTCCTTCCTGCTTCGCCCAACTTCAAGTCTCTGTTAATTTATCTTGTTGTTGGTTGTTTGTTGTTCTACACATAGTAGATTTAGTATCGTTGGCCTTAACTTGTTAATGTAATCAAACTGCCACCACAGGAGAATTGCCTTGCTCTACTTTGAAGAGTAGCAATAAAGGTATGTTTCACAAACACACACACACACACATACACTTGTGGTCTGTATTATCACATGACTTTCATAGAGAATTTAATGAAAGTTTTGTGAATTTATCCAAATATAAAGGCATTCCAGAAAATAAAATGCAACCATTGTAGTCATATTTTGAAAGCAAAATTGGACAATGATAGTAAAAAGTAAAACAAATATATTTTAATTCATAAGTAGAGCTAAATAAAACAGTCCTTAATCTTGCAGACATTTGCTATCAAAATCTTACAAACAACATTAATGGAGAAACACTGGAGTCCTTTACTCTGAGCTCCAAAAGACCAGGGATCGTTTACCCCCTCTTGACTCTCTAAGAACATAGTGAATGATCTTATTCTAGGCATCTTTTGGGGAACGAAGGACACATTGGTGAAGATTGTACAATCTTAGCTTTCAAGGCACTTACATTCTATTGGGAAGGATAGGAATCAGACAATATGTACAGTGGATAATTACAGAGTGTGCTGAATATAAACAACAATACGGAAAAGGAAAAAAAATATCCAGCAGGTTAGTCATGATCCAGAGATCTAGCAGGTTAGAGATTATATAGAATATGGAAACATAGCAGATCACAAGAGGTATACAAGTGGTGGTATTAAGCAAAGGTCTTGGTAACCCTTAATTAGAAGGCATCTAGCAAACCCATAAAAGGTAGAAATGAGTTGACTTAACAAGGCACCTCAGAATTTCACAGCAGGAGAGAAGGAAACAGAAATGCTTGTCCACCAACTCAAAATTTGAATTATCTCAGCAGCTTGGGGTTTAAAAGAGCTCAACAAGCTAATTTGTCACCAGAGTCTGCTTTTGGACAAGGATGCAAGTCTGAGGAAATATAGTCATTAAATTGGAATGACAAGAGCAGGTACAGGAAGCATCCATCAGCATATTTAAATGCCAACTCACAGGCAGGACAGTGTGAGAAGGGATGGGCATCAAGTTCATATGCTGTGAGCAAGAACAAGAGAGGTGGAGAAAAGGAGAGGAAGGCCCAGGTCAGCATGACCTTACAAAGCACTGCATACCTTGAAATGGCTTGGCTTTTACTCTAAGTTTAATGAGAATCCATTAGAGGTCTATGGAACCACAGGGCTGTGGTATTGTGAAAGAACTGTGTATAATAGAGTAAAAGAAACCTTGCAGACAGGAAGAACTGTTAGGAAGCTATTAAAGTACCCTATGCACAAAATGAAGACTGCTTAGATAAGAGTGGTGATGAGCAATTAGTGATGAATGATCTCATGCTGGATGCTTTGTTGAAGTAGAAACCCTGTCTTAGAAAAGAAAAATAAAGAAATACGGACTGGCAAGTAAATAAAGCCATCATCTTACAACAACAACTTGATTGTATATATTGAAAAACTCTACATTCCTAGCAGTGTAATTATTAGAAGCCAGTGACAGCATCTGACAAGAAGGATAACTGAGATTAATATTGCTGAAAATCAATTGCACTTTAGACACAAAATATATATTAAATACATGTGTAGTTAAAACATGTCATGAATTAACAACTTAATGTCTAGGAATATATCTAAAAGCAGGCGCTGAGACAATTTAAGCAGAGATGTAAGTTATCAATCATGGGATTTCATACAAGGATATATCAGCAAGAATAGGGTAAATATAGAAGAAATTAAGGATATTTATCTTACAGATATCAAAAAACATTAGACTAGGAGCTGGAGAGATGGCTCACTTGTTATGAGTATTGCACTATCTGCTCTTGCAGAAGACTCAAGTTTTATTCCCAGTGCTCACATGGTGGCTAACAAGCATCCATAACTCTAGTTCCAGAGGAATATGGCTCCTTCTGATGCATTGCATGACATGCATGCACCTACACACCAGTAGGCAATACACTCAGAGTTATAAAATAAAAATAATAAATAAAATATTATAAAAATAAGAGCCTTGATTTACAGCATTTAGCATTGGGCCAGGAGATTAAAAGCTCATAAACATTTGTTTGGGGGTTATTTTGCCACTTGTATTTCTTCCTGTGAGAACCATATTCAGTTCCATAGCTATTTTTTTCAATTATTTGATTTCTTGGTGTTTTGCTTTTGCTTGTGTTTTGTTTTGTTCTTTCTGTATTCTAGACACATACTCTCTGCTACTTGTATACCTGGTAAAGGATCATCCTATTCTGTAGGATGTCTCTTTTGTTGATTAACAGTTTCCTTTGCAGTACAGAAGCTTTTTAATATCATGAATCTTCCTCTGTTGATTACTGGTCCTTTTTCTAGGATGACTGAGGTCAGGAAACTAAAACATCTGAGCTGAAGTGTACTCTCTATTGTTTCTTCAAGAAAATTTAGCATTTCAAGTCTTAAGTTCTTGGATCCATTTTGGATAGACTGTTGTGCTGGTTGAGAGAAAGGACCAAGCTTCATTAATATACAGGTAGATACACAGTATTTCTAGCACTGTCTTTTAAAAATGCTGTCTCTTCTCAACTGTGTACTTTTGGCATCTTCTTTCAATTATCAATTGGTGGTAGATGCATGACATTAGATCAATGTCTTTGATATTATCCCATTGATCAGTGTGTCTGTGTCATGGGGTTTTTTAACTGCTAGGTTCTATACTATCATTTGAAATTGGGAATGGTGAGTTACAGCAGGGTTTTTATGGTTCAAGAATATTTTGGCTATCCTAGATCATTGTTTTCTCAATTTCCATGAACTGTGTTAGAATTATAATGGGAATTGTTTTGAATCTGTAGATTGCTTTTGGGACAATGTCCATTTCACAGTGTTTCCCCTCCCAATACAAAAGTACTCACCATCTTTAGTCATGAGGAAAATGCAAATTAAAATTACTTTCATTCTACCACAATGAACAGTGCTATGATTAAGAAAAAAAAATCAAATGATGGCAAGGGTGTGATGGAATTTTGGTGGGAGTGTAAGTAGAGAAGCCACTATAGAAATCAGTGCTGTAGTTTCTTAGAAAATTAGCTACTGTATGACACAGCTATAGAACTCCTAGGCATATACTCAAAGGACTTTATTTCATAGAGACACATGCTCATCCGTGTTCATTACTGCTCTATTCATAATAGCTAAGACATGGAACCAACAAGATCTACATCAACTGATGAGTTTAAAAATGTGGAGCCGGGCTGGAGAGATAGCCTAGCGGTTAAGAACACCGACACTCTTGCAGAGGACCCGGGTTCAATCCCCAGCACCCACTTGGCGGCTAAGAGCCGTCTATAACTCCAATTCCAGGAGAACTCCAGTTCCAGGGGAATCAGAGACCCTTTTCTGACCTCCGCGGCATTGCAAGACACGGGTGCAGACAATACATTCATACAGACCTGCATGCAGACAATACATTCATACACATGCAAAAAAAAAAAATGTGGAGTTGATATAAATAGAATTTGATTCAACTCTAAAGAAAAATTAAATTAATAAATATTCAGAAAAATATGGAAATCACAAAAGCTTAATCAAGAAGACATCAATGACTTAAACAGACCCATACCATATGAGGAAATTGAAAATGTAATAAAAAACCAGTCCCAACTAAAAAAAAGCCCAGACCCAGATGGATTTATACAAGAATTCTATGAAACATCTAAAGGGGACGTTTGACCATTATTCAAATTATTAAAAAAAAATAGAAACAGAAGGAAATCTCCCAAATTCCTTCTATGAAACCAGCATCACTCTAATACCAAAACTAGGCAAAGATACGACAAAAAAAGAAAACTATAGATACATTTAATTGATGAACATAGATGCAAAAATTCTCAACAAAATACTTGCAAATGGCATATAGGCACACATCAAAAAGATCATCATGACTAAGTCAGATTCATACCAGGGATTTAGGGATGGTTCAACATACATAAATCAATAAATGTCATAAAGCTCATAAACAAATTGAAAGACAAAAACCACATTGTCATCTCAATTGATTTGGAAATGCCCTTTGAAAAAATTCAACATGCGTTCATATTTAAAGTCCTAGAGGGAATTGGACTGGCAGGAACATTCCTAACCATAATTAAAGCCATATACAAGAAACCCACAGCCAATATCATTCTAAATGGGGGAAATTAGAAGCATTCCCCTTAAAGTCAGGAACCCAGTAAGGCTGCCCCCATGTCCACTCTTTTTCAATATAGTCCTTGAAACACTTGCTAGAACAATAAGATAAGAAAAGGAAATTAAAGGAGAAGCAATTGGAAAAGAGGAGGTCAAACTATCCCTTTTTTTTTTTTTTTTTTTTTTGTCTTTTTGAGACAGGGTCTCCCTGTAGCTCCAACGCTGTCCTGGAACTCATCTGTAGACCAGGCTGGCCTTGAACTCACAAAGATCCCTGCCTCTGCCTCCCAAGTGGCTAGGATTAAAGGCGTGCCACCACCACGCCCGGCCAAACTATCCCTTTTTACAGATACATATGATAGTTTACCTAAAGGGAGCCAAAAGCTCCACCAAAAAAACTCCTAGAAATGATTAAGAGTTTCAGTAATGTGGCAGGATATAAAATTAACCTAGAAAATACAGTAGCATTTCTATAAACCAAAACAAGCAATTGGGAACGGAATGCAAGGAAGACTTCCCTTTCACAATAGCCTCAAAAATAAAAATCTTGGGAACAAACTGACAAAACACACTAAAAATCTCTAACAATTAAAATTTTAAAACCTTACAGAAGGAGATTAAAGAAGACACCAGAAGATGGAAAAGACTTCATGGAGTGGGAAGAATTAATATAGTAAAATGACCATCCTGCCAATGTAATATACAGATTCAAGGCGAATCCAATGAAAATTCCCATGAGCTTCTTCCACAGATGAGAAAAATGCATCCAAAAATTCATATAGAAAACAATCAAAACACAACATATGCCAAAGCAACCCTGAGCAAAAAGAAGGATGCTGACCAACAGGGAGATTACTATAAGCAGACTTCAAACAATATTATGGGACTATAGTCATAAAAACAGCCCGAATGTTGGCACAAAAAATGGACCATAGATAAATGGAAAAAAAATTGAAGAATCCAAAACTTGACAACATGCAATTTCAGCCACCTCCATAATTAACAACAAGGAGCCAAGAAGATTCAAATGGGAAAAAGACAGAATCTTCAGCAAATGTTTGGCAAAACTGGAGTCGCCACTTGGAGAAACATAAATTGAAACCCCTACTCTCCACCTTGTACTAAAATCAACTCTAAATGATCAAAAACCTCAATGCTGAAACCCCAAGACTCGCAAAATACTAAAAGAAAACTGGAAGCAACCTACAAGACATAGGGCATAGGAAAGCTTCTAAATCAAATAGCGGCTGTGCAGGAAAAGGTCAATAATAGACAAGTGGGGCCTTATTAAACTCAAAAGCTTCTGTACAGCAAAAGACACAATTGAAGACAAGTGGAGAGAAACCCACAGAGTGGGAGGAAACACATCTGACAGAGCATGAAATCCACAGTATATAAATTACTCAAAAAGCAAAGGACCAAGAAAAACAATGACCACTCGAAAGATAAAGACGTAACAGAGACTTCACAAATAGAAGATGGCTGAGAAATATCTCAAAAATTCTTCAACATTGCTAAAAGAAATGCATATTAAACTACTTAATAATTTCATCTTAACTCTGGTAAGACTGGGTATGATCAAGAAAAACAAATTTTATCAAAATACCGGAGAGGTTGTAGAGAAAAAGGAACACTCACCCATGCTGGTGGGGAATGTAATCTTTCCAAGTCCTATGGAAAGCAGTGTGGAGAACTCTTAAAAGACTCAAAATGAAGCTACCACCACTGGAACCCAGTCATACCAATACCACTCCTGGGTATTACCCCCACAAGACCTCAAAAAAAAAAAAAAAAAAAAAGACTGCATCCTAATGCAGTTACATGCACAACTGTTTATTCTACCTCCCTTCACAATAGCGAAAAGCTGGCAGCAACCCACGTGTCAATCAACTGAAAAGTGAATAAAGAAAATGTGGTTTACCTACACAATGGAATTCTATGCAATGATAAAGAACATCATGAAATTTGCAGTGAAATGGATGGAAGTAGAAGCCATTATGCTAAGTGAAGTAACATAGTCCCAGAAAAACAAAGGACATATGGTGTCCCTCATTTGTGGATTCTAGTACCAAAACCTTATTTGTAAGGCAAACTGAGTAATTTTTCATTTTCTTTCTTTTTAATAAATATAATATCTGATATTACTATAAAAAGTACATTAAAAATACATCAACTTGTTATGTAATGTAGGCATGTTAATAGTTCTTTTTACCTGCACACACCTTTACTATAAAATGTAAATCCCTAAATATGTTTTGTAACTACTCTATAATTTATTGTCAGACACCATAATTTTTTTTATATGTGTGATGTGTATATACGCATATTTTGGAGCAATACAAATTGAAAGGAACAACAACAAAAAAAGTATGGTTCAAAGAATTGACTGAAACAGTAAACTTCTATATCGAAAAACTTTAAAAGACAGATGCAAGACCATATATGGCAAAATGCATGAGCTCTGGTGGGGTGGGGGGACATGTAAGGAGGAATGGGTCTAAATTTAAAATCTATGAAATGCACAAAATTTCAATTAAAAAAGAAATACCCTTGTCAAGCTAGGGCATATAAATAAATAAATAAATAAATAAATAAATAAATAAATAAATAATAAATAGATAAAGAAATAAAGAAATAAATAAAGTATTCAGAAAAAAATGAATGGGACTGAGAAACATTATACTGAGAGAGGTAACCTAGGCTAAGAAACCAAATGCTGCAAATTCTTACTCATTTGTGTATCTTATAATTTAATTTTTGATTTGTAGACTTAATGTACATAGGACTAATTTGAGTCCCCACATAGGATACTACTTCTCCCAGAAGCCATAATTTGCTAAATTAAGAGTACTAGTTATGGGATATTTCCCCTCAGGCAGTTGGTCAGGGATGTCCCAGATACTCCTAAAGTAATACAGGACATTTCAATTGCTTTGGATGGGCCACCAGAACTTGATGGAAAAATGCTATTGCTGAAGAAACTGTATACTTTGGGGCACAGGATATTGAACAATTAAGTTGGTACTAACCCTGATGCCTAGCTTTCATATTACCAGAAGGTGCTATATAGCCCGGCAAGGAAGAAAATTCATCAATAATCTCACCAATCTGAGGCACTTGTGAACTATAATAACCAGTGTGACAAGACATGTCCATCTGTGCATTAGTAGCATAAATATTACAGGGACAATCTACTGTTTGAATTGGATTTAAGGCCTGCTTCCCTGGAGGAAATTCCTGCCTAAGACAGTAATATAGCTAACTACGTACCCATTGTTTGAGAGCTCATAGGACTTCTGATGACTGATCCTTGTAAGACTTGACAACCTGGGAAAAAGGAACTCCAGTTGAAGAATCACCTCCTGTATTGATAGCTAATGATATCAAGCATTGTCTTGATAGCTAATTGATGTAGGAGGGCTTTGCCTACTGTGGGTGGTACCTTCCCAGGCAGGTGGGCCTGGGAATTATAAGAAATGTAGCTGCTTCAGTTTCTTCCTCCAGTTTCATTTTTGAGTTATGCACTCGTTTCATTCCATAATGGACTATAAACCATAACCTAAAGTAAACCATTTCCTCCAAACTTTTGATTTTTATCAGTGTCTTATCACAGTAACAGAAAGCAAACTAGAACAGGCTCCATGGGCAAACCTATTCTAAATACTTTGCTAAATGGATACTTTATCAAACTGTCCTCTAAATTCATAACTATAACCATAAATTAGTGCAACTCTCAATCCTCATGAGAAAAGTTTCTTTGTGCAGTGAGTAGATTATGAACATTCATAACTGGTCAAAATTCAGAAAATACTATGTGGGCTTAGCCATAAATGGAATATCTATGTCACATCCCATTCCCCTAAGGCTCAAGGAACATTGTGAAAGAGATTACAAAAAGATTGTGAGAGCCAGATATCAGGGAGGAACTGAGTGAGACAATACCTTCGGGACATGACAACTGAAGCTAGTCAGCACAAACTTTCATGAATAACTAAGTAGCTATTAAAAATTGTTGTTTTCTGCTGAAGGAAGAGCTAGGTTTCTTTAAAAGTGTGTGTTCTGGGGCTGGAGAGATGGCTTAGTGGCTAAGAACGCTGACTGCTCTTGCAGAGGACCCGGGTTCGATCCCCAGCACCCACATGGCGGCTGAAAACCATCTTTAACTCCAGTTTCAGGGGAATCTGACACCCTCTTCTGACCTCCAAGGCATTGCACGACATGGGTGCACAAACATACATGCAGACAGTACATTCATACACATATGAAAATAAATAAAATTAAAAAAATATGTGTTCTGATATCTCAGCCATGTTCCCTGCATATAGCCCCATATCCATGAGGAAATACATAGAACAAACTGGACTTGGTTATAAATGAAAAAGATGACAATGTAGGTCTGAGAGGAGTTAAGGGGAAGAGTAGAGGAAGAATGTGATCAAAATACACAGGGTGTATATGAAATTCTATTTCAGCATAATTAAACAATTAAATGTAGAATGCTAAAACAATCTTACTGAATTAACAAAACAACTTTCCAGTCAAGCATAGTGGCTCACACTGAGAAACTAGAAACAAGAGGGCTGCAATTTCTAGACTTGCCTAGGTTACATATTGTGTTTGAGTACTGCTTTGTTTAATGAGCTTGAGAACAGTGGTCTAAATAGTAAGAACAAGAAAGAAGGAGGGAAGGAAGAAAGGAAGGGAGGGGAGGAGGAAGAGAGGGAAGAAGGGAGTGAGAAAAAGGGACCGGAGAAGGGAACTAGAAGAAAGAAAAGAAGAATGAAAGAATACTTTATTTCTGATATTAAAGGAAGGAATGCTAATCATTGACACTGTCCATGTATGAAACTTTGAGCCACAATAAGGATTGACCATACAAATATGCCTACTAGTGCAATAGTGGCACAAATATTTGGAGAACAAACTAAACAATTTCAGATTGGATTTAAGGCCAGTTCCACAAGACAGAACCCATACCTGAAACTTATTGTAGTCAAGAACCCGTGGCTAGATAAGTCATAAATTCTAGGGGAGATCCTATTATTGTACTAAATGGACATTGTTAAACTGACTTCTAATGACTTATCATCATACCTAAAGATAACTGCATTTTTCAGACCTCATCATCTAGATAATATCCTTTTTCCAATAAATGCAGATTAACACAGATTAACCTACAACTGGTCTTCATGCAGAGAATAAGAGACCATGCGTGCACACCCCTAAAAGGGTCATCTATATCATACACCTCTCCCAAAGGTTCATGGATGATCAAGAAAGAGGAGACATAAAAATTATAAAACCCAGAAGTAGTAGATGACTGTGATGAAATTTGTGGACACAGCAGAGCAGTTGCACATATGAACCCATACAGGTTGTGACAGCATGCCCAAGACTTTTACCATCTCAAGACAGACATAAATCTCAGCATTGATGGAGGTTTGCACAAAGCTCCATCCATAGCCAAGGATCTATTGGCAATTCATAGCTTCTGAGAAGATAGGGTTTTTTGTTTGTTTGTTTGTTTGTTTTGTTTTGTTTTGTTTTTCAGAATGTGGCCACTGGTAGTAGAACATGCTCCAGAAGGACCTTCACCCAAGAGCATTTGAAGACCAAAAATTAATCTATTGGCTTTAAAAACAAATAACAGGACATGAAATTAGAGGGGTAGGAAAGTGGGCCTGGATGTGAGAAGATATATAATATATATATATATATATATATATATATATATGCAGTAGAGGGGTGAATATGGTCAAAATACATTGTAAAAAATTCTAAAAGAATTAAAAATATTATTTTTAAACTGATTCATCTTTCTCTTAAAAAACAGTTTAATTTATTACTCAAATTCTGTTAATTTAAAATATCAAAGACAATAAATAAGCCACAAAGTAAAAAAACGTATTTGTAACATATGCAAAGATTTAGTATTCAAAATAAAGAATACTAACATTTCATAAAAAGAAAAATGGATTCCACTTTATATTTACTTGCATGGCAAATTTTTAGAAATCCACAATAAGAAGGATTTAGATCAATGGATATATTTGTAACATTATTTATAAAACACAGCACAGCAATTTCAGGGAAAAACAAGCACTGAAATATCCTACTACTTAAAATTCAGTTTCAGAATAAGCATGGATACAACCCAGTACTTTAAATTCAGTTCTAAATGACATTACAAGATACTCATTCACATTTTAAGAGAAATATATAAGAAATACAATAGAAATATACCACCAATAAATTTCATGTAAATGTTCTTGAAAAAAGAATACAAAATTTAAAGTTATAGCATGCTCACAAGTAGTACATTAAATAATGTAAATAATTAACTGATAACAACATTCAGTGTTATGGATTAATCATTAAACATAATATTTTATTAGAATATTTTATAATACCACATTTTTATTAATTCCTTAAGAATTTCATACATTAATATACTGTATTTTGATCATATTCAACTTTTCCCCCTAATTCCTATCATATCCACACCTTACCCCTCTTCCTTCTCCCCAACTTCAAGTCCTCTTAATTATCTTGTTGTTGTTGTTGTTGTCCTACATAGAGACTTTATATAGTTGGCCTGTAACTTGTTATGTAACTCAAGCTGGCCTACATCTCACAGAGATTGCCTGCCTCTACTTTGAAAGAGTAGGATTAAAGGTATGTTTCACAATGCCTGGATTCTTCTTTGTCCAATTTGCCCTGCCTATATGTCCAAGCAAGTGTGGGACCATCCACTGGAGCATGGTTGACCTTCCAGGATGGTCCTTACCTTTAAAGAAAACTGACACTCATCTTTTCCAGCCATCAACAGTGAAAATCTCTTCAGTTATGCATGGCCTTGTGGGCTTGTCCCTCCTCCACCATGCTAGACAACTGATTGCCTTGATCTTGTACAGGTCTTGTGCAGGTAAACATTTGAGTGAACTCAAGACTGCAACAGTGCTATCATGCCCAGAAATCATCATATCACTCCAGACCTCACTGAAACCTGGCCCTCAGAGTCTTTCTGCCCAGACATTTTCAATGTTTCCTGGGCCTTGGGGGAAAAGGAGCAATATAGATGTTCCATTTGTGGCTGCAAACTCTGAAGACACTTTTTTTCTACTTTTTGATCAGTTATGAGTTTATGAGTTAACCACCATCCAAATTAAAAAAATGAGCCTAATGTCGTTGAGTACTGGAGATTATATATATTGGTTTGGTACTATGTCCATTCAGCAAAATAACATTTATTTTGCTTAAGAAGAAATCTAAGAAAACAAAACTTAAATACAGACCTGGCACATATCTATAAAGTTAAAACACAGAGAAAATAAAGCAATTCATTGTTTACACATAAATATATATGAAATGAAGCCATAAATGAAAGAAATAGCATAAGAAATACAGAAATCAGAATATTGATCATTGCACAGAAGAGAGGGAGGAAATGACTAGGGAAGTTGATTAACTTAGGGAGGTGTGTCTTTGGGATGATGTTTGCAATAGTATTAATTGTTTTATTTTATATACATGTGATAGTGTTTTTCAGAGAAACAAAACTATCAGAATGGAGATTGTGTATTTGTGTGTGTGTGTGTGTATGTGTGTGTGTGTGTGTGTGTGTGTGTGTGTTAGAAATTTTTCTGTTACAAAGAAATGGCTAGTGAAATTTTGGACACTGGCAAATCCAAGTCTCAAGGTTGGAAAGCAGGAGGGAGACTCAGGAACAGTTACAGTTCAAGTCCACAGACAACTAACTGGCAGCATTCTTTTACTTTTTCATGGGATTTAAGACGTTTTCTTTAGTTTTCATTCTTAATTGGTGTTCAAAGTTTTAGAATTCACTAAGACAGTTTCTTTCAAATATATTATGTATCTAATTAAAATAAAATAAGTCATTTTTGAGACACTCATTATGAGTACACTATATTTACTTTATTTCCCTCCCACCCCTGCCACCCCTACTCTTCCCTTTCCACCACCCCTACTAAATCTGGGATTCCTGGACTCTTTATCAGTTTTGGTTTTATGTATGCATAGGAGTGACTTTTGTGAAATGGACAAAATCTGGACTAATGACTTTTAGTGAACCTTGTCAAACTCACTAAATCATGCACTGTTGTGACCTGAGCACCTGACCTTGATCCTGGGAACCTTAATTTACTACCCCTGCTACTCCAAGCCAAGAGAGGGAATGATTGAATACAGGTATACTTGAGAATTAACACAGAAAAATACATCTCTTCGTTGTATTTACTGAAGATTGAGAAAAATGTTTGACATTGTTTGTATGAGATATTCTAGGCCTAGGGATGAAAGGCCAAGATTATCTGATTAGCACAGATATAAGCTTGTATTTCCCAATTAAAACTGAAGAAATGATTTTGAGTAAAATTATGTCTGAGGAACATGTAGTTCCAGGGCACAGACCCAAAGAGAAATCTATTAGAATGGTGTCCTCCAGTTTGAGCCAGACTAGTCTTCAAAACTAACCCAATGAGGCAAGGTGTTGCCATATATACATTAAATTTGTCCAGGCCTAAGCCCATGATAAGTTATCCAATCCTAAGAGCTCAGCCTTAAAATAAGCACTTTAACCACAGTCACCACACTCTTTCCTATTTACCTCTCCCATTTACCCTCCTGGCTGAATGAGGGCCATCCACAGGGCTCCATTGTGGAATATAATCTGATTTCTCAAAGTGTGTCGATTATAATGATTAATTAATCTTAAAAATTACTTTCATTGATATATTAAACCCATGCTTCATTAAATGTAGGGGTACTATGGCACAGTCAATTTTATATATAATATTAACCATTATAATAAGCATTACCATCTTTTTTCTATATAATGCATATTATTTGTAAAATAAAATAATAAAAATTATCATGGGATTTGAAGTGAGGAATTGGGCTTAAGTTGAATAAACAATTGGAAGGAATGAGTGATACTGCTGAAAGGAGAATTTTCTGAAAGTTATTTCTCTCTAGGCTACAAACTGAATCATAATAGGTGAATACTCAATTTAATTCATTTATTTGAAAAAGCCAAATTTCTTTCCAGCACTTTAAATGGGGTTTCCATGAACAAATTTTTTAAGCTGTCATTGCCTGTTTCTTAAGTATGTAAATAACTATATTATATATCCCTTAAAAGTATTTCACAATGAAATAAGATATACATGCATACCTATACATGTATAAGACTACAGGGGCTGGAGCGATGGCCTAGCGGTTAAGAGCGCCGACCGCTCTTGCAGAGGACCCGGGTTCGATCCCCAGCACCCACATGGCGGTCGAGAGCCGTCTGAAACTCCAATTCCAGGAGAACTCCAGTTCCAGGGGAGTCCGACGCCCTCTTCTGACCTCCGCGGCATTGCACGTCACGGGTGCACAGACTTGCATGCAAACAATACATTCATACACATACGGAAATAAATAAAATTAAAAAAAAAAAAGACTATATACAAACCTTAAAATGGTATCTAGAATATAAAAATATCAATATTCTATTACTATTAGTAGATGTAGTAAAATGTGCATCCCTGTTCACGTTATTTCTTTAAATTTTTATTATTTTATTTTACTTGTATAAGTGTATTGCCTGCATCATTGCAAGAGCACCTGTGTCATTCAAAGCCCATAGCATCAGAAGAAGGAGTTGGATTGCCTTGGAACCAGAGATACAGACAGTTGTTAGCCACCATGTGGGTGCTGGGAACTGAACTTGGGTCCCCTGCAAGAGGAACCAGTAATCTTAACCACTGAGCCATCTCACCAGCCTGTCTCATTTTTTTTTCTTTATTAAATATCATTGAATTTTTGTGAATTTCACACAGAGCATCCAATTCATCTCTATACCCTCTTCTGTCACTGAAACCCTTCTATAACACACACACACACACATACACACAAACACACACACACACACACACACACACACACTGGAATTCATATATTCTGTCATCTGTGTCAAGGCCCATCGTGACAAGATAGTGTCCCCAGCTACCTCTTGTGCAAGTTCAACCACTGGAGTCTAGTCAGCCCATCCAGAATCCCTGCCTTAAGAAGATCAGCTTTTCCATAGGCAGCAGTAATAAGGGTGGGTCTTGTACATGCTGACACCATTACTATAGGTTCACATGAACAAGGTCCCAGGATCCTATAGAACTCTATTTCTATATGGTCAAGTACCTCCTTCCCAATTCTTACAATTTTTCCCACCCCCTCTTCCTCAATGTTCCCTGAATCCTGGGTGGGTGAAGTTTCTTATAGAGTTCCTTATGTGTCCTAGGACATACACTCTACAGAGTCTTACCCTCTACACTTTGGCCATTTGTGCCCTTTTGTGATCCCGGGACTCTGTTGCATGAAGGAGATTCATTACTGAGAACTGAGAGATGCATTAGTGTCCTTTTTAATCCCTTTTCCTATGTTCTGTGAGCATTAGGTATAGAGGTTGCATCATAGATGTGCCACTTAGGCTTGGGCAATTCACAATGTATGTGACCAGTTGTGGAACTCTGTAATAATATTGGTCTGTTCCAAAAGAAGCTTCTCTGGGGGCTGGAGAGATGGCCTAGCGGTTAAGAGCGCCAACTGCTCTTACAGAGGACCCAGGTTCAATCCCCAGCACCCACATGGCGGCCGAGAACCGTCTGGAACTCCAATTCCAGGAGAACTCCAGTTCCAGGGGAATCCGATACCCTCTTCTGACCTCCGCGGCGTTGCACGACACGGGTGCACAGACTTACATGCAGACAGTACATTCATACACATACAGAAATATATAAAATTAATAAAAAAAAAAAAGAAGCTTCTCTGATGAGTGGTGACTGGGATACTTGTCTGTAAACATTAGAGTCCTTATTTTGCACATAGTCAGAATCTACATTTGTTTAGGGCTGGCATGTTTGCATCATTTCCGTCATTAC
The DNA here is from genome assembly GCA_009823505.1 of Rhizomys pruinosus. Lineage (NCBI taxonomy): Eukaryota > Metazoa > Chordata > Mammalia > Rodentia > Spalacidae > Rhizomys > Rhizomys pruinosus. The sequence continues at coordinate 712,740 of VZQC01000913.1, forward strand.
TGGTATTAAACTAAAATATGCAAGAATACAGAAGGAAATGGATCAGTCAAAAAAGTACTTATTGTTCAAGCATGAGAACCTGAATTTAGAGCTTATATTTAGCACCCACATAAAAGCTGGATACAGTGGGATGTGTCCACAACCACAGGGGCATAGTTCTGAGGTGCAGAGACAGGAAGATTCCTAGATATATTAGCTTAGACCAATCAATGACCTCATTTCAGGGAGTGACCTTTCTCAAAAAAAAAAAGGTGGAAAGCCATTGAAGAAACCTCTGGATATCAACCTGCAGTCTCCACATTCACATCTACAAACATACCTGTACACTAACATGTACACAGGCAACCCAACACATAAAATGGCACACACACACACACACACACACACACACACACACACACACCAGAAAACCTGAGCATATAGACACTACACCTTCCTCATCACTGACTTCCTTGGTTCTCAATTTGGCAGACCCCTTCCAAGTAGAAACCTTCATAACACCCAAGAGCTACTAAAGAAGAAAATCAGACTGGCCCACATCACTGCCTGTGGTTGTTTGCTTTTGTTGATTGCTGCATCCTCTGGCAAATGAAAGAGGAAGCAGTAGCTAGAGGGTAGAAAGGCTATTTCCCTAGCACTTTATTCTTTATCTGTGCATGTACTTTTCAAATGTAAAATACTTAAAAGTGAAAAGTGTTGTGCTTCCTCATTTTGTTAACAGAAAAGAAATAAGCTATGGTAACCTTAGAGGTAACTTCTTAGATTTTGTTTTCAAATGTACCTTTGTACAAATAAACCATGCAATTAAAGAACTTACTTCTTTGATTTCACTGTCCTTACAAAGAGTAAAATAATAACATCAAGAGTAAAATAATCTTTAAATGTGCAAGGAGCTTCGCCCAGTCATATTTTCTCCAGCTGAACAAACAGCTTCAGAAACACATTCCCTTACCCACTGTAAGAAAGCACCACCTTTCCAGGAGAATAGTGAACAACTCAGACTCAAGTCTTCATGTAGGCTGCCGCCAGTGAGGTCTTCTTTTGCTTTCAAAAATTGCCTGAAAACCCTCAGTGTCCTCTCAGTGGCCCACTTGATAGTTCTCTTGTACAATGTCACTGGGAATAATTAAGCTGTTAAGAGAAGATTCGTAATGAAGCAACAAAACACAAAACAATTAAGGCAAATATTTTATGCTCATTTTAGTTCCTCTCATTAGAATTTAAAGGTCAGGAAAACATTTATAATTTGGAAGAAAGAGTAACACATAAATGTTCATTTTCTTCTGCTTTAACTTGGAAAAATACCAAAGCTGTTAGGGAATATAAATCCAAGAACAATTAAGAAGAAATAACAATTTGTTCAAATTTGCATACGTCATGTAATTCCTTTGCCATTTTCAAAATCTCAGGATCAAAAGTGCAGGCCCAATGTTAACTTAGAGAAAAGCAGATATTATTTCTTAAATTCTTAGCCAAACAATTTTCCTTCAATATTATTTATAGTCAAAGAACAGAACATTTACATTCTATAGGCTGACTTTAGGTCATGATCAGAAAATGTCATACCACTTCAATAAGCTAGTCAATCACAGGCCTTGAGGAAAATGTTAGTCAAGCTTGGTAGGTCTGGAGAAAAATAAGCAGCTACTAATGTGGAGGTAATTCCCTGATATTGCGTATTATCCCTTATAAGAATTAAGATTTGATTTTTGTCACATAGAGATAACTTATTGAATATACAGTACAACCAATATTTCTGAAAATTAAGCCTATTTTAAAATGGTTTATTCCCCATTCCAAGCACTTTTTTCCAGTGAACTAAAATGTTTTCTTATATACAACTAAACTTGTAAACAATTTTTCAGAAACCACAGCACTTTTTTCCTGTGATCAACTTCCATATTTATGCTATTATGTTTGAAATGTAAACAGCTGACAAAAACTAATGACAGAATTTTGGCATTAAAAATCATTCCTGGGCTCAGGGATAGCACAGCTGTTAAAGGCTGAGGCTAAGAACCGCAAAAACAATTTTTTTTAATTCCATATATTAATTCATGAGCATAAATTTTATTAACAAAATCTCTGGATGTCTTCCATAATTTAGAACAGATATTATTAAAATTTTGCCTGTATTTATCTAAACATTCTTCTGGAGATTCTATAAATGTGTGGTATGAACAAAATATAAAATAGTATTATTAAAAATCAAATAAAAATTAAGTTAAGAATTTCTTGGTTCCATGACCACCAGAGGACTGGCCCAGGTAGGCCTGCACAGCAGAGCCTGGAGAGGGGAGCTCCATCCCAGAGAGGCCAAAGCAGGCAGTGCTCTGAACCCATGGCCCAGGGAGGCCAAAGCAGGCAGTGCTCTGAACCCATGGCCCAGGGAGGCCAAAGCAGGCAGTGCTCTGAACCTATGGCCCAGAGAGGCCAAAGCAGGCAGTGCTCTGAACTCATGGCCCAGGGAGGCCAAAGCAGGCAGTGCTCTGAACCCATGGCCCAGAGAGGCCAAAGCAGGCAGTGCTCTGAACCCATGGCCCAGGGAGGCCAAAGCAGGCAGTGCTCTGAACCCATGGCCCAGAGAGGCCAAAGCAGGCAGTGCTCTGAACCCATGGCCCAGGTAGGCCAAAGCAGGCAGTGCTCCGAGCCCATGGCCCAGATAGGCCTGCACAGTCATGCTGACCACCCAAAGCCTGGTCCAGATAAGCCTGGCCCAGGCAGGCCTGCTCAGGCATGGTGAAGCAGGCAGTGCTCTGAGACCATCTAGTGGGGAAGCCCAGCCCAGGCAGATTGAAGTAGGCAGTGCTCCAAAACCACCTTGCAGAAAGGCTTGGACCTACAACCTCCTTCAGCCAGCCCTGAGGAACTTTAGACTCACATCAAGGTGTGTGAGTTTCACAAAAACCTGATTGTTACCTCTCCTGAACCTCAGGAAAAGCTCCTGAGTAGAAGGCTGAGAAATGGCTGGTCCCTCCAGTACAAAACCAAAAGTGAAAACATGAAGCCTAGACCACCCAGGCTCTCATAACTAATAAGAAGATAATGAAGGCATCTAAAAAAATCAACCAAAGTCAGCCTTCAACACAAGGAAGAAATTTGAATTTCATAACAGAATACAAACAACAAAACAAATCCACATACTAAAAGCAGAGAGGAAAAAAAAAAAGCCAAACAAACACAGTATCATGGGAAAACCAAATAATAAGTCCAGACCAAATTCTACTAGTCCTATAGAAGACTCCTATAATGAGAACTCCCTGGAGGTAACCCAGGACACAGATCTTAAAATATCTATCATAGACATAATAAAAGAACTCAAAGAATAGAAAGAACACTCAAACAAAAGTATCAAAGAACTAGAGGGAGAGAATGACAAACACGGGAAGAAAGTGGAAGCACTGAAGAAATCTCAGGCTGGAATGAAAAAGGAGACCAAAAACACACACAAATCAAAGAACTAGAAGTAGAAAATGACAAACTTCAAATGGAAGTAAAAATACTGAAGAAGTCTCAGGCCAAAATAAAAAATAAAATCAAATGTTTATCCAGTCAACAGGAAAGGATGGGAGAAAGCCTCAGTAACAGAATGGATGAAGCAGAAAAAATAGAATATCAAGACTGGAAGATAACAAGGAAGAACTGGAGTGCTCAAGCAAAGATTATTAAAATTTAAAGAAAAAAAAAAACACAAGAGTGGAATAATCAGGAAATGTGGGACACCATGAAAAGACCAAACCTTGGCATTATAGGTATTAATGAAGGAGAAGAATCCCAGGATAATGGTATTGACCAGATCGTCAACAGAAATATAGAAAATTTCCCCAAATTGAAAGACATACCCATACAAATACAAGAAGCACATAAAACACCAAATAGACAAGACCAGAAAAGAAATTCCCCATGTCATATCATAGAAAAATGCTAGATACCCAAAACTAAAACAGAACACTGAATGAAAAAAATAATAAAACCCTTACATATAAAGAAAAACCCATCAGAATTATGGCAGACTTTTCAGTGTAAACAATGAAAGCCAGAAAAGACTGGACCAAAGTATTCACAGTACTAAATGGCTATAGATACCAAGCCAGGTTAGTTTTCCCAGCACAAATATCAATTATAGATGAAGGAGAAAGAAGAACCTTTCATGACATAAGCAAGATGAAAAAATCCATGTCCAAAAAACCAACCCTTCAGAAAATACTCGAAGCAATTCAAAGGACAGAGGAAAGGAGCAACTATCTCCAAGTGGCAAGAGAGAGTATTTAATGAAGGGATTACTGTGGAAATACAAACCTATACCAAAAATACAACCAGAAAATAAATTGAAGAGAAACAATATACAATTCTCAATAATAATTTTAAATATTGTCTGAACTCTCCAGTCAAGAGACACAAACATGGAGAATGAATTAAGTAATTGAACCCAACTTTTTTGATGTCTACAAGAAACCCATTTCACTTTGAAAGACAGGCACCTTCTTAAGGTGAAAGGATGGAAAAATATATTCCAATTGAATGGTACCAAAAAGCAAGCAGAAATTGCTGTTTTAATATAAAAGAAAATAGAATTCAAATTAAAACTAATCAGAAGAGATTAGTTTTACACTCTTATCAAAGGGACAATTAACAATGAGATTTCACAATCATAAATATATACACATCAAACTCTAGTGCACTGAACTTCATAAGTACAATTCTGCAGGACATCAAGGCACAGATTGATCCTACAACATTAAAAGTGGGAGACTTTAATACCCCACTGAGCCCACTGGACAGGTCAAGTGGAAAAAGAATAAATAGAGAGACATCTGAACTGAACAATAAAATATACCAAATGGACCTAACAGACATCTACCAAACAGTCCACCCAACACCAAAGAATATACTTTCTACTTAGCACCCCATGGAACATTCTCCAAAATCGATCATATACCTGGACACCTCAACATGTGCAAAAGAATGAAATAATGCTATACAGTCTATCAGACCACAGTGCAATAAAGCTTAATATCAAAACCAGAAAGAGCACTACTATCTACAACAACTCATGGAGACTAAACAACACACTCCTGAATAAGGAATAATGAAAGAAGAAATAAAGAAAGAAATAAAAGTATTCCTGGAACTAAACAAAAAGGATGATACAATGCAACAAAACTTTAAAAGCACTCCTAAGAGGGAAATTTGTAGCCCTAAGTGTCTACATTAAGAAAAACAGAAAGAACACAAACAAATTAACACTGCAAAAAAACACTTGAGAGACAACAACAGGTGAATCTTAAATGCAGCAAACAGGAAGAATATCAAAAATTAGAGTGGAAATCAATGAAATAGAAACAAAGAAACAATACAAAGAATCAATGATTCCAAGAGCTGATTCTCTGAAAGGATAAACCAGATAGATACAACTCTGTCCCAGTTGACCAAAAGAAAGAAAAAGCAACATCAAATCAATAAAATTAGAGAAAGGGAAACATCACAAGAGATAATGAAAAGATCCAGATATCAGTCTATAATAATTGATATTTTTATGCATGTAAAATTAGATTTCTATCTTTCATTCTTTCTTTAATATGGCCAATGAATATCCACAATTGTTCCCTAGAATATTTCATAACTAGAGAATGGAAATCTAACAGTAGAGTTAAAGTTCTTTATAATTACCAAATACCAGAAACAACCACAATTTAAAACATAGGTGAAATTACTAAAAACTTGACTCATTCACAGAAAGATATATAATAAAAAAATTTTAAATATTATCTAAACATTTTAACAAAGGGAAAAATATTAATTATATGGAAAAGATGTTCTGAAGTGTATCTCTGCCACAACTATATAATATAAGAAAAGCATGACCTAGAATATTAAATATCAAAATATTTCTTAATTGCAGCATTATATATATATTGCGCATGCTATTAGCTTTTGGCTTCAGGACTTATTTTGACCAAGCTGAATTCTCTGTCTCCACAGTAGGCAAAGCTGGAATTGAACACTTGTCTTTCCTACATAGCTCTGGAGTACTAACATTACAAGTGTGACCACTATTGCATTCTGTTTTTTACTTTTGTAAAATAGATCTGTGTCATTTTCATCTTTAAGGAGGAAAATTTCTTAAGATTTGAGCAAACAACTAATATGCTTTTCTCAATGAATGCTTACATATCATTTTGTACCTCCATATCACTCATATGCTTGCATACTCTTGTCATCTGTGCTGCATTTACCTGCTGACAGGCCTGTCTTCCCTTATATTCTTTGAGCCTTGTGAGGAAAGACATTGTGTGTATTTTCCAAGTGCACACTCTGAGCACATACCAGAATTTGAAACATTTAGTAAACGTTTTTGTTTTCTTATTGTAGGCAATACATAAGAGCCACTGTTTTTGAAAATACCTTTTAAGAGTTAATTAGTACCTGTATCATGGCTATTATCAATAGCATTATTTATCTTTCCAGATAATATCACCTGTACTTTGGTGATTTAAATAAAAACATTCTCAAGAAAATTCATCAGGCTCCAGTAGATGAGCTCAAACTGAGGGACAACTGGGTACACAAAATTAACTTGATAGGCCTTAACATATATGACAAAATCCATAAAATTCTATAAACAAGTTATGAGGATTACAGATAAAGAAGGGGATATAATATGATTAAAATGTATTCTATGAAAGGCAAAAAATTCAATAAAATATATGTTGTTAAAAAATAATATTGATATTGGTATGAAGAAATCTTAAATGATGCTTTTTACTCTAAGTCACACCTCAATGATTTTCACATCCTCATTCTCAGGATTGGGTTTGTGCATTTGATGATTTATAGAGCCTATGATTATGTTGAATTACAGGACAAAATGATTCTGTTAGATTAAATTAAGACTGCTAACCAACTGACTTTGAATTCATCAAAGGGGAGATTATTTCAGTGAATCAGCAAAATCTAATCATAGGACTGTGTGAGAGCACAGAAGATTTAACTAGCAGGAGAAAAAGAAATTAGGCAGCATAAGGACAACTTGACTTACCATTGCTGATTTAAAGATCACAAAGGACCATGTAAGAGAGTTCTCAGGGGATTTAAGGAAGAAAAGTAGGGCATGGAGTACAGCCAGCATAATACAGAGACACCCCCATCCCAAACTCAGAAGGAACGAGAATCATGCCAGTGATCTGATTAAGAAAACTTCCCCCAAAGCCTCCAGATAAGAGCCCAGCCCTGTCCAAACCTAGATCTCAGCATTGCAAGACTAAGCAAGAGTCTAGCTGAGACTACATCATTTAAGACTTAAGAAACTTGGAAGTAAAAATTTGTGTTTTAAGCTGTTAAGTTTATGATAATTTGTTACAAGCAATACAGGTCTATCATTCAAGACACTATCCTTATATGTGTGTGGGTGGGGGGGAAGGAATTCATCCATAGAATACACAGCTGTGGGGGAGTGTGCTCTTCATGTGGAATACAGAGGACATTCTGTCATTTTTGTCTCTTCTTTGTAAACAAAACAAAAAAAAAAAAAAGTATTTTGAAGCATAATCTCTCACCAGACCCTGGAGTTTAGCAAGTAGCCTAAAATGACTGTCCATTAAAGGAGATACCTTTCTCTTCTTCTCTGTCTCTGGGATTAAAAGAACATGCTACCCTGTCTAGTTGTTTTGTTTTATTTTATTTATTTATTCTAAATTTTTATTGATTTTTGTGTATCTCATAAATAATTTGTCAATCAGTCTTAATGTAATTTATACCCACTTCTCCATTGGCACCATCCCACAGCCTCACCACCCCTAAATTCACATAGTCTGTCATTTGTGTTAGGTTCCATTGTGCTCTTCCTCAGTGACAATTCATCCTCTGAGATCTAGTCAGCCTATCAGGATTTCCTCTCTTGGAGAAGGCCAGTCATTCCTCATCCAACCATAATCAGCAGCTAATATTTCTTCAGCTAAGAATGGGTTCTGCTTCCCCTTTCTGCAATTCTGTGCTGGGATTTTTTTCTGGTTGAGCTTTCCTGGGTCTGTGTGTGCTGACACAGTGGTCTGAGACAAACGGAAGTGAGTTCTACAAGCCCCTGGGACCCTGTTTATATGTACTTATTTAATTTTTTTTGAGTTATAAATTTTAGGCTCAAGGTCTTCATGTTTGTAAGTAAAAAATATGAGTTACTGGGCCATCTTTTCAACTACCCTATTTTAATCTGATGTTTCAATTATGTTACAATGTTCATCTTATACAGAATGTATTCTATGGTTTTAAGACCCAAGTACATACTCCAATATCACAGCAATATGAGCGATTCATAAATATTCTTACATCGTACTCAAATATGCACAGAAAATATAGCTTCTTTGTTCCCCAACCCTGAACTCATCTTCTTTAAGTCTCTGATTAACAAAGGAAATCTTATTATTGCAAATAGAATTATAGTCTCATCTAGTGTTTACACTTTGTCTTCACAATAAAATTGATGGTTTTGTCAATCAAATAAATCTGATATAATATTTTTATTTTTCAAATTTTGAGAATTTCATACAGGTGTAGTGCCTTTGCATTATTCACATCCTTCCCAATCCTCCACCAGCTTCTCCCATGTCACACTACTCCCTCTAAATTCCTGCCTGTTTTTAATTATTATTGGTAAATATACATGTATACATTTACACACACACACACACACACACACACACACACACACTGCATTTATTCTATTTAGTGGGACTCCCGAGTTCCTGTTTTATGTCTGCCCATTTCAGATCAATGAGATAACTGATTCTCCCTCCCTCAACGTCCACGGATTGCCTATAAATTGTCATTTTTACTGGGACAACGTGATATCACTTCCCCTGTCCACCTTGGCATGTCAGTTATCTCATTGATCTGAAAGAAAGTTGATACCTAAAGAAATTGTGGCAACAGATGGGTGCAGGAAGGGGCAGTCTCTTTCAAGCATGAAACTTTTCAAATAATAGCCAGGATTCGGTGGATAGACCCATATTTAAGGACATTTGGATATAAAAATTAGACTCTGTAGGCCATATCATATAAAATGTAGATGTATCTTAATGCACATTAAGCTGGGCGGGGCAGTAAGGAGATGTGGGGAGAGGATCCAAATACCATAGAAATATTATGCATGAAAATTGTAACAATCCAATAAAATGTAAACAATGAATTTATCAAACAGGCAAGCAGGTGGTTCAGGAGATATAAGACATAAAATGCCTGATGAGCTCAGGTCTAGCTCCAGGATCCACGTGGGAGAAGGAGAGAAATGACTTCTACAAGTTGTCCTCTAACACACATACACATAAACACAAATTAATAACTTAATAAGTAGTTGTGACTTAAATAGAAAAGATAACCTCTTAAAACGGGGATTAAATAATATTATAGAAGGAACCATGAGGACAAAGGGGAAGAAGGAGCTCAAGAGAGAGAGGAAAATGGGAGACAGGTGTTATCATGGAGGAAATGGGAAAAATGGGTACTTTACCTGGGCAGTAAGGCAAGAGATTAGAGAAGAAGAGAGAAAGGAGAGATAAATAAAGCTTAGCTGGTGTGAAATAAAGAAGAAAATGTATTTCCTCAAAAAGCTCCTGAAAAATATACATATAATATGTTAACATGAGTGCATGTGTATAACTGAAGGCTATATAACAAGAAGCAGTGCCAGACAAGAGAAACTTTAGAGTTGCTGGTCAGAGTAGTTCAAGGGACTCCCAGTAAAATACAGGCCTTGATTACCTTCCAGGACTTGAAGGAAACTCTCTACTGCTGAAGAAAAGACATACTTCAAACACAAGTCATGGAGAAATGGAGCTGGAACTGATCTGCAAGGCTCCTCTCTAAAGACTAGCTCTCATAATTCTAGAAGATATTATGCAAACTGCTAAGTGAGAAAATCAATAAAAGGTTCAACCAAGTTCTGAAGCCTAAGAACCCAATGACCGGCACAGCAAACCACCTACATTAGTCTAGCAGTGCCACTGCTATCTGGGGGATGAACAGCAGCTATGTAATTGGACTTAAACCATTCTCAATGGGAGGGAACACATGCTTGCCACTGTAAATATAGCCAAATATACATTCCTGGGGAGGTCATCGATCCTTGAGGAAAAAAAAAAACTTTTCTCTGACTTATCCCTAGACAAATGAAATATCTTGCTGTATTCTTGTCTTTACAATGTTTTTTGTAATACATAACATGGAAAATTTAGATAGTTATCAGGCCCAAAGAAAAGTGTTGTTGAAGCCTTTAATAATTTTGTCATGTGAAGAATATCTTCAACCACAGTTAGACATCAAGACACCACTGCAATAGAAATTTTGCATTTATAATGCAAACATTTACAATTTGTAAATCACAAGATGTGGCATTTTGATGGTGATTCCCTAGTATCTCATCCACCACTTCCCCAGAATGTTTTCTGTAACACGAGGGAGTAGATGATTTCTTTAAGGGACTTACAAGTGGTACTTCTAACTAGGTGTATTTTTATGATACCATATTTTACATAAAAATTGTGGGATCACTATCATATTTCCTGAGGATTTGCATCTAAATAATTCATAAATTCTTGGTTTATTCTTTGTAAACAGTGCCATACAGAAACACCCTGGGAAAATTATTGTATACAGGTATACACTTCTCAACAAATTTTAATGATTAAATATCGAATGAATGGATTTTGTATTGCAAAATTAATTTTGGTTAGTCAAAATACTCTGTTTTTTTATAAATCTAAGATTAGATTAAACAGTTTTTAATATTCAGAACATCAAAATTATATGATCTTAATAAGGACCATCATTAGGCAAGCTTCATATAATCAATTATTCTTTTTTATAAATGGGAAAATTTTTACATGCACATTCATATGTGTGTGCATATGAATATGTGTAGTATACATATACTATTTTCTAACATAATAAGACATATTCATAGATTTAATGTCAGAGTTCTAAATAATCCTTCTAAAATTAAAATAAACAACTAAAATTAAAATTCTGTGAAGTAAAAACTTTGAGCTGCATGACAGATTATGCTCAAGTTATAATGAAACATGTTCAAGCATTTAGTATCTTTCTTCTCAATTGGATTATTAACAAAATGATATGGAAAGGGTTAATATTAACATTAATTATCAGAAGTCTCTCCATTTTCTCCTATAGCATTTCTCTGTTTTTGTTTTTATTTTCTTCATCAATTAATTCATTCTTATTTTTCAAGGAAGAAAGGGTTTATTTCACCTTACTCTTCCCAGTGACAGTCCATCTTTGAGGGAAGCCAAGGCAGGAACTTAGGCAGAGCAGGAACCTGGAGGAGTGCTGCGTACAGGCTCACTTCACTCTTCTGGCCTGTGCTCAGCCTGCTTTCTTTTTTTTTTATTGTCATTAAACTTTTTCCATAGGTCATACATCATTTCTTAATCGAATCTAGAGTTGCTTCCCTTTCCATGCCCCCCACCCCACCTGAGTCCCTGAACTCTGCCATACATGTCCTGCATCTTTTTCTGAGTCGTCCCAGAGGTTTTTATTTTTTAAACATAAGCCAGTTTTTGCATTTTTAACATGATTTTCAATAAACACATGAATATTTCATCTCAGGAAATATATGAGTACCAAATGTAATAATAAGGGCTAAAAGGCTGAGAAGCTCATATACCTTTAAGAAGTCGATGTATTTTTAGTCATTTATTTGGGTTTCATATAATATCTCTTTATCACATTTTATGTCCCCTTTCCTACCTTTGTCCCCCATAGTCCACCCACAGGAGTTCATGCATTTTGCCACATATGTTCAAACCTATGGAGTTAATTGTGTGTACCCAGGTGTCGCATTGTGTGAGTTCAGCCACTGGAGCCTTTGAGGCCTGACTAAAATCACTCCCTTAAAGATCAACCCTCCCTCAACCAGTAGTTATCACCCTCTAAAAGTTCCCTCACCAAAGTCATGGCCTCCTAACCACCTTCCCTGCTCTACTCTGATTTTGACAGGCTGAATTTGCATAGATCTTGTGCATACATCCCCATTGCTGTAAGTTCATATAAACAAGGTCTCAGGAAGCTGAAGACTCTTTCTGGAGGTGCATGACCATAAATTCATTGTTACTTTAAAGCATATTCTTCCAGAAGCTTTTCTTAGATAAGGGTAAATTGTAGAAAGAAACATGGGAATCCCTGCTGACATGAGCATGTGTGGTCATTACTTAATTAACACCACTTGCAGTTAAAGTTGCTATGAACATCAAATTTTATGTTGATTAACATTTGAAACTTATTGATTATAAATATTGAGATTCCTTGAAATTTTGACCTGAGGCTGGAGAGATGGCTCAGCAGATAAGAGCACCAACTGCTCTAGCAGAGGACCCAGGTTCAATTCCCAGCACCCACATGGTGGCTAAGAACTGTCTTTAACTCCAGTTCCAGGGGAATCCCACACCCTCTGCTGACTTCCAGAGCACTGCATGACAGGAGTGCACCAACCTACATGGAAACAGTATACTCATGCACATAAAAAAATAATAAAAAAAATTTTTGAAAGAAATTTTGCCCTTAAAAGATTGCTAACAATTAGTAATTCCTGTCTTATCCCAAAGTCCTTCCAACTATTAATATAACTTGATTGGCTAAAATGTGTTTTTTTTTTTT